>JARHVA010002773.1:1167500-1332500 GCA_037957365.1 Torreya grandis | reverse complement strand
TGGAATTTTAAGTAAGTGTTTGGGATATTTAATAGTGTCTTCTTAGTTATTTGAATCTCTCACCTTATCTTCTATACTTACATAGTCTCTTTGTTAAAATACTTATGTTAGATGCTTCCTCTTAAAGCATATACTAGATTGTACTTGAATTTAACTTAGGTGTAAGTGTAGGATATTATTGGATCAAATATTATTTTTTATCACCCTTTTTTTCTATTTTTATTTAAATTAGTTACTTTCTTAACCCTTTTCATACACAAACTAGTTACTAAATGGATAATCAATACAAATTTAGGGAGCTAACCCTATCTATTAGAGGCTTACGCCCACTATAGATAGCTCATAGGTTTAAGAGTAATAACATTACTTTAATCAATTGGATTATTCTTTAACTACCTCTCTAAGGGTTAAAAATTGAGTGGCAATAGTTTATGTTATACCTTGTGGGATAGTTGTCCAAAACACTTCTTGTCAAGGTGAATGTTGGTTTTGATAAGATCACATCTACATAAGTGTTTCCTAATTTTCATTTGGTGACTCCACTAAAGTTACAACATCTAGTTAGAGAATAATTTCTCATATTTATTCTACATGGTCACTATTAGATTAGCTTCTAGTATAGGTAATCATTTTTTAAATCCACTTTCTCATCTTGAGCTTCTTCTTGAAATTTAGTACCCTCAGCCCTTCTTGACACTTAAAAATCTTGAGGAAGAGCCTAAAGAGTAGGAATAGTTTGAAAATAAAGAGGAATAATAGAGTGAAGAAGATATTATAGGCAATATGGCTAGGCAACATGTTTTCCTAGCTTTCAATACATAAAATCCCATTAACCTTGTTGCCTATGATGATATCCCTCCCAATGCCGCCAAGATTGTCCCTAATTTTAATGTGTAAGGTTCTATCACACCAAGTGAACACATTATAGGCATATACAACATCTAAAATTTACATAACATCATATAAATTAACATCACAATCATATTGTTTGCCATGTCCCTAAGGGGAAAATACCTTGATTGATATATAACCTTGACAAGAGGATACATTACTACATGTGATGAATTTGGGGAGTTTTTAACTAAAATATTTGAGGATAAGAGTGATCATACATCATTGATCCATCATTTATATGTCATCAAAAGAGGGTTTAAGTAATCCATGCATGATTTCAATGAAATTTTCCAAAGGACATGGACTAGGATTTGACTTCCCATGATACCCCTTGCAACTTTTGTTTTCCCAAACTACCTCAGAGCTATTGGGATTGATATAGATATCATGTTACAATCCATATGAGGGTATACCTTGCTTTATTCCTATGATATGGCTATTATATATGAGAATAGTTTTATCCTACATAGTAAACTCCCTCAAAAAGTCTCAATTCCTATCTTGCCTCACCTGCCTTCTACCCCTCCAAGACTTTATCTAGTTCCAAATCCAAATAGAAAGTCTAAACCAGATCCAAATAAACTAGATGATGCAATTGATTGGAAATTAAAATATAAGGCCTTATAAGCTTCAACTAGGTATTCAAATCATCATATTAGAGCTTACATAAATATTAAAATTACCCTCCACAAGCAAACATATTTCCACCTAGGGGACAAGATCATATTAATTTCAATAGGTTACCTAATGCCTATAATCCAAATTCTTTTGCTAGCTCAAGAGCCACGGTTCTAGTCCATAATAACCTAGTTCAAGGAGAAGAATGGAAAAATTCTCAAGGGAAAACTCAAGGTTAGTATATGAATTATAATGAGGGTGAATTTCAAGCCATGGTCACTTAAAGAGGTACTAATCCTTAATTTATATTATAATATGATATCTCCATTCAAGTAGAACCAAGTAGAGAGTATAGTAATTTAGGAGTGAGACTTGTAAACTACAAAATGGAGGATAGATTTGTCATATATTAGATCACCTTAGTTTTAGCCAATTAAAGGTCAAAGAGGAGAGATTTTGGAGATTCTTAAGATGTGGATAGACCTACAAAAAACCCCCTTTCAAGGTAACAAGGTATGAATGCAAATATGGTAGCCTCTATGAGTCTTACACCACTTCAAAAACAAAACTTGGGAAAGGTGGTCAAACCTTCATTACCTCAATACCAAGGTACTACTTTACCTCTAAGGATGAAATTAAAGGATAGTGTCTCCCCTTTAAATATTATTGACTCCTTGAAGAACACAAAAACAAGCATATCCCTTTAGGAGGTACTCCATATGCCTAGTCAAAAGGAGTTACTCCAAGAGCACTTATCCTAACTCCATATTCCCCCCAAACAACAAAAAAAATTAGTGCAACCCTCACAAATGCACCTAATCATATTGTTGAACCTTTCACCACATCTAAAAAAACCCACCTTTGTATCGTATCCTCATTATGGGAGATAAGTTGGTCCATAATTTCATTGTGGATAGTGGGGTAAACATTTTAGTCATGCCTAAATTAGTTACAAATGAGTTGGGATTGAAGTATGAGCCTTGTATCAAATGAGTGATGAAAATTTATGGAACACCATCCAATTATATATATCTCATCAAATTCCTGAAATTATTAGTTCATGACTTCCTAATTTTTCCAATTGTACAAGACATAGTGGTGGTGGATCTACCTACACAATTTGCCATTTACCTATAAAAAACTTCACTACCAAGATATGAGGGTATGTTTCTACTAACTAGTCTTTCTTGGATTTTATAATGAGGTATGGAGATAAAGTGACAATTAAAACATAGCCATTATCCAATTTCCATATTTAAGCATACATGGAAATTAGTTCCAATCTAAATTACACTATTAATGAGCAAGAGGATCATGCCATAGATGGATCATCTTCCACACTTGAAGGTATGTTTGATATATTCTTATATGAATATAGTGATAAGACCTATGAGTATGATCCCTATGATTTCATAGAAGATATGATTTTGGGGTGTATTGCCTATATGAAGATGGAACACCTATATCTTCACTTTCTAAGGAGGCAGATAAGATTGATAGAATGTGGGAGATGTTATTTTATGGTTAAATTAGTAATATTGGTACAAGATCTAGTGTTATGTTAGTTTCTCCATATAAACATCAGCATTAATCCTCATATAGATTCCATTTCAATTTCACCTTTAATGTGGATGAGTATGAAGGCCTTATTCATCGTTTTAAATTAGCAAAGAGGAAGGAAATAAATAATTTTCAAGTGTATGGGGATAATGAGATGATTATACATCAAATAAGGAATATGAGTTCCACCAAGAACCCTTTTCTTAATTACTATAAGCATAGGGTGTGGTATTTACTTGAATACTTTAGTGCATTCAACATATAACCAATCCCAAGAGAACAAAACAAACATGATGATAGGCTGGTTGTAATAGGGTCATAGTTTAACACACCTACTAATTTAAATAAAGGAGGAAATTCATCACACATCAAGGTCATTGTAAGTCCTTCCATTCCTGACAATTAAGAATTTTTTCAAGTGTTTGATAGTGACCAATAAATTTTATAGTTATTTCAAGAGGAGGATGAGTTGTCTTCAATAAATTAGAAGAAGCTCCATGATCAATATGAAGATCAGATTGTATAACTAAGAAAAAAATATACCCAAAGGATTGGTCACTCTAGAAATCATCTTCTATGAGGATGACCAAAATAATAAAGAGAAGGTGGGCATGTCCAAAAACGAGGATAACTATGAAAGTAATTTAATCTTCAAAGACAAGCTCTTTAAACTAGGAAAGATATGATCCCCATTTAAAAATGAAGCATTTATTAAGTTGTGCAAAAAATTCCATGATATATTTGCTTTGGAGTATAGGGATCTAAAGTGGTTTGACCCTAACCTAGCCTACTATACTATTTAATTAGATCTTGGATCCAAACTAGTTAGGAAAAATCAAAGGCCTATTAATGCCAAAGTTAAGTAACTCATGAGAATAGAAATCACTAAACCAATTGAGTCTAAGATAATTTTCCCTATCAATAAATCAAATTGGGTATCTAATATCTTGCATATTAAAAACAAGAGTTGGAAAATTGGGATTTATGTGCACTTTAGGGACCTGAATAGGGTGTCACTCAAATATCATTATCCCTTAGCCCTTATGGATTAGATCTTGTAATTTGTTTTAGGTTCCCAATGCTTCCAACTCCTAAAAGGGTATTCTAGTTATAATAAAATTTTGTTGAATGAGGATGATCAGTTTAGGATAGCTTTTACTATGAAATAGGGGAAATTTTATTATATGAAAATGCCCTTTGGTTTGTCAAATGTTGGTGCCACTTTTCAAAGGTCAATGGAAATGGATTTTAAAGGCCTAATCAATGAGATATTTATAGTGTACCTTAATGATATAACCATGTTCTCAAAGAGTGAAAATTATCACATGAACATATTAGGTAGGTGTTTGACAAATGTATAAAATATAGGGTGTCCATTAACCCAAAAAAGTGCATTTTTATCCTTGAAGGTAGGCTTATAGCACACATTATTTCCAAGGATGTCCTAGTCAATGACCCTAAATGGGTATATGATATTCTAGGCCTATCATTTCCCTTACAAAAGGAAGGACTCCAAAGCTTCTTTGGTAAGATAAACTTTGTGAGAAGATTCATACCTAGTTTTTCATCTTTGGTGAAGCCTATCATAACCATGCTCAAGAAGAATTAGGTTTTTACTTGGATTAAGGAAGGTGAAAATAGTTTTGAATGAATTAAGGAAGTAATTGCCTAAGATACTACTATTTTAAATCCTAATTTTGCTAAGGGATTCATGTTATATACATTTTTTAACCTTGAAAATATTTTAGCTATGTTTATGCAAAAGAACAATGAGCTTGTTGAAAACACTATTGTGTTCTTTAGTCAAGGTTTGGAGGATTATCAATCCAAACACAAATTTGTGGATAAAAAATTCCTTGATCTTGTAAGAGGTTTGAAGAATATCAAACACATGGTTTCAAACAACAAAATTATCCTTATGTTATCCCATCTTAGCACTAAGGAGTTTCTCTTGAGTAAAGACCTCAATTAAAAGAACATAGGAGAGATTTAAAAGGTCATGGAGTATGATTTTGACATCAAGGTGACAAATTTAGTAATGAGTAAGAATTTATGTGAGAACTTTTCTTTAGATCTCCATGAACCAAAATATGGATTTTTGGCTAATTAAGACTACCCTAAACCATCCAATCTCACACCCCTACAAAGTTGGACACAACACATCATCAGATTACTCTAAAATGGTGTCCTAATGGATTGAGAAGGTCCAAAAGAATGTATTTCATATTAAATAATATTCATTATTATCTTGTGTATGGTGTGGTTTTTAGAAGAGATATAAATAGCGTATTATTGAGATGCATTAATGGTGATCAGTTTCATGTATTTCTTGAAAATTTTCATAATGAAGCATCAGGGGGTTATTTCTCTCCAAGGACCATAACCACAAAGATCATGATGTAAATATATTATTGGCATAGCCTCTTCAAATATTTTTATGCTTGGGTAAGAAGGTGTCTTCAATGTGATTTCTTTAAAGGTAAACAAAAACCTGTAGCTCTCCCATTGAGACCCATTCAAGTGGATCAACCCTTCATGAAATGGGGTCTTGACTTAATACTCCATCAAGTGTTTGTCACAAGTGGATATTTATAAAAATTTACTAATTTACATGATTTTTTGAGGTGTTTTCATTAAAGGATGCTAATGAGGGTTCCATTTTGGATTTCTATGAAGGTATTTCTATAAGGTTTGGAACTCCTTCTACCATCATTTTAGACAATTTGCTTTCATGGGTGATAATATAATTGATTGGGAAAATGTAAATGGCATATATATTAGTACATCATCCAAATATTACCCTTAAGGTAATGTTTTGGCTGAGTCTACTAATAAGAACCTAATCATGATCATTAAGAGGACTTTGGAGAAAAAACTAAGATCTTGGCATACTAAGTTAAAGATAACCATATGGGATAATAGGATCAAACCTAAAAGGTCCATTGGTAACTCCAATTTTTTTTATTTTTTATGGAAGGGAAGATAAACTATCCATACCCTAATATCTACCTGCCTTAGATCTGACACATCTATTGGAATTGCTTGAAAACACTCCAATGGAGGCAAGGTCGATAAAATTGATAGAGTCTCAAGAGACTAAAGACAATGCTCACAAATATGTGGAAATTAATAAAATGATAATAAATAAATCATTTGATAATAAAAAATCTCCAATATTCTTCCAAGAGGGTGATATAATACTGATGTGGGATGAGGACAGACCAAATCCTAGGAGACACACCAATTTTGACACTTTGTGGAGTGGGACATACATCATCATCAAATTCAAGCATAATCATTACATAAAATTGGAAATAATGGATAGGGATAAGTTATATATCCATGTAAATGGGATATATTTTAATCCTTATTACTAATGATATGAATGTTAGTGATGTACATAAGTAAGTGTTTGGTGTGTGTTGAATACGTGCTTATGCACATTTGCTTTTTTCCTTTTTATTTTGTGTTTTCCCATATATTTTGGATGGTTTTTGTATTTATATGGTGTGGTTTGTTTAGTTTATCTTTTATCTTAATCTATTTTAGTTTCATATATTCTATAACATGACTCCATCACCCAATGGTTGAGGAAAGGCTATTGGTCTCATAGCCTAGTAGGTAGGCTACCCCAAAAAGTCACCAAAAATGTTATCAAAATGTGACATAATTTTGGCCTCTATGAGTTTAGGTTTTTTTTTGTTTTTCTTTTTAATATAAGTTTATATGGTTTATCATATCTTAACCATGCCCTTACATTGTTAAATGATGAGTCCAAACCCATTTCTAATCTCCTTGGAGAAGTTAAGGTTTCTTAGTAGAAATTATGATATTTGGGGATGTTAAGGTTTATATTGTGGATAATACAGGTATTTTAAAATATTATTAATTGAGTATATATCCTAATAGGTGAATAATATTCCATATGATTTTTTTTAGGGTCTTGGTCAAATGAAATGTCCACTCTATGAGGTCATCTAGTTTTACTAGTCTTTTCTACACTTGAAAACTACTTTTTATGGTTTCTAGAGCCATTTATAGGAAGAGTATGAAGTATGGTACATATAAGTGATACTTTTAAATCATTTAAATATGTTTTATAATGTTCTTAATGTCAAATCTAGTTAGAGGTTAGCCAGACCTTATAGGTTCAACACTCAAAGGAAAAATCAAGCTAAAAGGGGAATTTTTAATCACTTTTATGGTCATATTCAAGAGTGAACATATGAGAAGTGATTATACAAATTCATTAATACTTGAAAATGTTTATATATTTTTCACAGGTCCAAAAATGACAAGATATTCCATTTTTACTTCATCAAATCACTTGGTAACCTTGCAAGGGTCATGTCTAAATAATTGTTCCATACAAAATATAGAGAGTTGGCTCGTGATATGTTAACAAAGTATTGGGAACCAAATGGTATGGAGATTTATTGAATTATTATTTCGTTTAGGATCATATTATTTATAAAAAAATGCTAAGAAATTAAATTGCTTGGGGAAGCATCTAAATCCCATGACCTTGATTTCTTGGTAGTCATATTGAAAATATGAACTCTTTATTCTATAATAGTGTTGTAATATATTTAAAAATGTTTTATATATATCATAGTGACATAATATAAACTCATATATTGCATTTTAATGCAAGATACCTCCATGTTTCTTCATGTTACAAATTTGTCTGATTAGGTGGTAGTTTTCAATGTGAATAGTGAACATTATCAGACTCTCTATGGTATTATAACATTAAGACACCTACCATATAACCCTTATAATATTTAAACAATGTATAATTATGAAATTTTTCCTAATGACTCAGTGTTCAGGAGGAGAGTGCAACTACAATTAGCCTTTTCAGGACACCTGTGAATGATACATGTAGGAGATGGGATAAATACACTACTAAACATTATAGATCTTAAAGTACATAAATTATAAAGAGGTGCCTACAATATAATTCATTAATCAAGAGATTATAATACCATGTATTAATTTCCACTATTTGAATAATTAAAACACTTAGAATTACAAGCTCAGTTTAGAGGTTTCAAGAAATATTTATTACATTGTAGACCATGTAGAAGTTATGAGGTTTGCATATAGAATGGCTAAGAATATAAAAAATACATAATGAAATTATAAAATTATCAAGGTGTTAGGATGATATTGTCACATATATTCAAGAACCTCATCATAAGGCATAATTACCTAGTTTCAAACCACTAGTTTAGATTAGTAAGCATGAGAGAGATTGAGTTTTGAGGCCCTCATAGGCATGATTAAACTATATAAATAGATATAGAGGATGTTAATGAGTGTAAAATATATAAATGGTCACATAAAAACCATACACATAGTAGGTATGCTCACTATTTTGACTTAGACCTTGCTCACTCCATGAGCAAGGGGAAGTCTTGAAACTAAGGGATTTATTTGAACCCAAAACATAAGATAAACATGTCAAACCTCCATGGAGGGCACTCAAGGAAATACATCAGTATATCTAAAGTATTGATACACTTTCAAGTTTCATAAAACTTCATTTTTCAATCTAAATTCCCTTGAGGGATAGTAATGATGTGGCATGACATAAACCCCAAGTTCCCTAACTAGTACACCAAATATATACAATAGAGTAAAAATCATTACCAAACCATGTAGAATAATAAGGAGGATTATTTTATAGGTGTATGAATTTATCACAATAATGGGATTGAGTTTTGATTCTTAAACCCCAAATTTGACCTCTTTCAAGTTCAAGAGTTATGTATACCACCCAAGGATTAGTTTCACACGTTCACACCATATATCACACTTTTAATGGGAAGCTGAGCCATTTGGAATAGGTAGGGGGGCATGCATTCAAGAAGGTTCTACAAGTGGAATGATTCAAATTGGTGGCTAGTGCTTTATTAATGATTTTTAAGACCCCAAATAGGTATTAAACCCTACTAGAATCTTTAGGTGAATGCGATATGGGAGATTTGATTTCTAATGGATCCAATTCCACTATTTAATCTCTAAAAATACTTGAGCCCTCTAAAAATATATTTGATTCTCCTTGACATGAAACTATATGCTGATGTCACCTACATAGATACACTAAATTCCTTCCATTTTGTTATTTTTGATAAGATTTAGTGGTATAAACATGGATGAATGCTTGAATGTCATTGTAGGAAGTACATGAGATGTTTTCTAAATTATTAGGTAACAAACTCCCTAATATACTCAGAAAATATAAAGTTATGAGAGGTTAAAATAGGCTATAAAGACCTCCTGTATTAAATTTCATTTTTGTATCACACTAATAGACCTTTGAACTCTTCAAAAACCTGAAGACATACTTCTAAAGTTCATGATTGTGCAAGGTTTGTGTATTCATTGTAGGTTGTATGTTTGAACTTAGAATATACCCTATTTCCTTTCTATGATAATCATGTTAATTTGGTCCTACCAATTTGATATTTGTATTATCATAATCAATTCATCCTATAACCTTTTCTAACCTCCAACTTGAAATTCTCTTTACTTTCCTAAGCATAGTTGGCAAATTATGTGACTATGTGTATATCTCAAGCAAATGAGATCCATGTAGGTACCCATCAGTGTTAAAAAATCTGTATCTAAACTCTTTAAATTAAACCTAGGGTCATTATGCTCCCATTAATTCAAATGGAGTTATTTTTCTACAAGTATGCTCCCATTAGGTCTTCTTGTCAACCCACTGTCAATCAGATTGTAGGTGATTTATATGGGGAATCTTTGAATTTTCCTATAGGTAGTATTATGTCTTAAGACATGTATGTTTTCAATCATTGGTATCCCCTTTAGTTTTTTGAAACCCTCCTAAAATTAACTATGTCCATCTCAGGGTCTTAGAACACAAACTTGTTCTCCATATCTCAAGGTTGTTCTTTAAAGTGATACATATATCTATAGGTGGTCATCAGTGTTTAGAGACCCTTGTAGGTGTACATGTACTCAAGATAGATGAATTCCACTATTTTGCCTTGTTATAAGGTCATTAGGTGTATCCATATATTATTTTTAGACAATTTTAAAATCTTCATTCCCATCTATACACTATAAGTCACTTTAAATTGCCTCAAGGTTGATTTTGGACTAACAAACACCATATAACACTATGTTTTTATAGTCAATACTAAACTAAATTAAAACACTAAATGATAATTATCCTCATTCAATAAAATGACTCATTTATTACATTTACATGTTATTCTCTAGGCCTAGACTATAGTGGAAGTGATTAGACTAACCCATACCTCAAATATCTCCACCATGTCCTAATATTGTGTGTAAGAAAAACACAACCTTGGATAAACTAAGGTAAAGTTTCCCATTTGTCATTTGATTCAAGTCTACATTGCATAGATGTTGTTTAAGTTTATTGATCCATTCACCATTACCATCAAGACATTGTATACACTCCTAGACAATCATGGAAAACCTTTTATGGTTTGAAACACCTCCTAAGTCTCTTAAAACTCTGCCTTAGACCTCTATTGAAGTCATAGTCAGACCACTGTAGGTGCACATGTATGATACAAGGTAGTGTGTGTTAGATTGGTTCTCTAAGCTAATTTATAACCTTTTGAAAATTTAAAACTCATTGTTTCCACCTTAGGACCATCTCAAAGATTTTAAACCTCTCCAATTCTTCAAAAATATTGGTCAAAGCTTCTTTTCACCTGACTATAAATGAACATTGCAGGAAAGTTGATTGTATATACATGTTATTGTGTTCTTACAACCATATAGAGCACTTATTAGAACATAAATTTGGAATAATTATGATAAAAAATTATCTTATATATATAATAAAACACTTGAATATTGTCTTTTATCCACTAAAATAAAACAAGCATTGTAAGAGTGGAAACATCTATTTATAGACTGTCAATAGAACCCTCAACTAGAAATATGAGATAGCTTTGCTCATCAATTTAACTCCACATGTGAAATAAAGTTTGAAATACATTAGGTAAGGGTGACAAATATATTTAATAACATGTGTCACACTTGGTTTTTATGAACCAACTCAAATAGAATAGAAAATTTAAGGTTATAGGGATGAACAAGTAGAAAATAGTAGAAAAATTCTAACCATTGTTTTGTAAAGATTGGTTCACCAAAATTAGAACTATTACCATGATATTTAAGTGTAAAAAGATTAATATCAATCCTTAGGATAACTTTATCCTATTCATCTCTTGTTATCTATACTAAACCAAAATTGATTGACCATTTCTACATGTAAAGGAGAGTAATGTAGAAACAAAATGGTTTTATGCCATTTTTGAGATATTAAAGGATAATAAATCATGGAAGTGAGTTAAATGGATTTTAAGATATAATTTTAAGCCTTATACACATGTCAAAACTATTGTAGAGGTTTTATAACTAAAAATTTCTTTTTCTCAACTATTTTCTTTATTTTAATGTAGCACCTACATGGTTTTAGTTATGACTACCATATCTAACAAAAATATTGCATGCATGAAATTTATAAAGAACTTAGAATACTTTTATTATATGGTAAACCATATAAGTATATTAAATATCCCAAATATGACCCCAATATGACATAAGACTAAGGACTAAGTTGAACATGACCAACGCTAATGACACATTATAAATGACCTATTTAAGACCATGGGAGACATTTGACACTTTGAGGGACCAAAATATAAGTTTTAAACTATAGGGAGTTGACATAATTTGAATTTTGGTCATATTTTTCAACATTTTTGGTAATTTCCTAGGGGTGGCAAGCTAACTATGCCAAAGACCAATATCCTACTCCTATCCATTGGGATATGGGGTCACTTATGCATAGATTAGACACTAAATTTCATTTGAAAGATCACAAAAAAAAAAGACACATGATAATACACCACATGTGTGTTATCAAGAACACTTATGGAATACACACACAATAAAAGAAAAGACACACACCTATCATAATATACACAAGACCCAAAACTTGAGGTGAAGAACAACTCACTCTACTTCAACCAGGGTCAAAGATGGTTCCTCTTGCATCCTTTCTCCTCCATGAAAGTAACCTATCATGTGTAAAATTATTGTCAAAAAACACTTTCTCTTGTTGATGGTCAAATGAATTACTATACTTTGTTATTTTTATATATGCAATTGGACTAAATTGAACCTTTAAGGATGTTCTATTTTGCTTCGTAGTGATATTGTTTGAAAATAAAACCTTCTTAACTTTTATCATTCCCAATTGATACTCCTCAAATAACATCTTAGGAGTAATCAAGACTGCTTCAAATTTTCCTTTCTCCTGGACATGATACACTTGATGTTTAGAAAGATAATGTTTGTATACTTTCTACTCTAACATATCAAAAAGTGACTCAATATCAGGTTGAATTTTTGACTACACCTTAAACATATACACTTCTACTTTAGCTTCATTGGGTTTTTTTAGGACTACAAATTCTTTAGCATTAATAAGAAACTCAACCTCATGTTTTATAAGACTTTATCTTTCTTTCTCAATAGGAAACTCAACAACCTACTAGTTAGGTTCATTAATAAACTTACTAGCATATTCACACTTCTTAAAATGGGAGTTTGACTTACTGAATTGCTCAAACTCTTGATTTATGGCATTTAACCTTTGCCATAGGTCATCTTCCTCCTCATGGCTATCATGTTCAAGAAATTCATCAATTGTAGAAATTATGGAATTATTATTATCACCTTGGTGATCTATTATACTTTTCAAATGATCATCATCATACATATGTATAAGGTAATTTCCCTTAGTAACTTGTGAAAAATAATGTTTAATACTTACCCAAGATTTATCATATTCTCCCTCATAGATGATGTATGTGTTAAGGTCAGTTTTATCAAAATAAGTGTATGGATAATGTCCATAGGTTTCTATACCATACTCTTAAAAAAAAAACAGATATGACCTCAAGATTCTAAGATGTTCCATCATCCAAAATAGACTCTTCATGATCATTGATGACATAATTCAAATTGGATTTTACTTCTGCATAGGTTTCAATATGGAACTTAGATAGTGGTTAAGTTCTAATGGTTACCTTTACCCCATACCTTATCCTATAGGCAAAGAGGGACCAATAAAATTAGAGGTAACTTCATATCTTGGATATGAAATAACTTGAGAGGCAGATAACAAAGTGACCAAGTAAGTCAACAACCACAATGTCTTGAAGGATGGGGAAGCTAGGACAATCATGAACAAAAAATTTCAAACTTTTGATCAATATTATTGAATTAGCAGGTGTCCCATAAAGTTAAATTACCCCCTTATTATATGGTTCATATTTTATGCCTAAATTATTAGCTACAACCTTGGACATCACTGAAGTACTATCCCCACTATCCATTATGCAATTGTGAACTAGCTTGTCTCCAACAATGAGAGTGTGGTAGAAGTATAAAGGATTTTCATATTTATAAGAGGGTTCCATAATGTTATTAGGAGCATTAGTGAGATAAAAATTACCATTACCATGTCTTGATGATGGATGGATAACATGAATTATGGATAGTTTATTTTGGAGGAGCTCTTTTTGACTAGGTAAGTGTAGCAGATCCCAAAGTGAAAGAGAAGTATTAACACTCTTTAAAGAGTAATAAATGTTTAGGATAGGATAATTTACCTTTTATTATGTTTTTGGATGAAAATAATTTGTTGGAGCTTGAGACATTAGACCACCTTGAGTAGACCTTCCAACATTCTAATTTGAAAAAGGTACATGAGTTATAAGGACTGCCATACTTATAGTCACAACTTGTTTCCTTATAGGAAGACTATTTGAAGTTGTATCAACACCATTAACATCAATATATCCCTTATATTATATATGGTACTAGCTTGAAATGAATTACCTTGGTTGAGAACATATTTATCTTCAAGTAGGAATTTTGTGAAACTCACTCCTTAAGGCTTCTATCCTTTAGTTGCTTTCATGATAACTTCATATTCTATTGATAATTGATGAGTTAATCCTCCTTGAACAACCAAATATTTCTCTCTAGCTTCATTCAAATCCATGAATTGACCTTGTTTCCATTCCTCTCCTTGCACCAAGTTTTTATGTATTGGTATCATTGCCCTTGTATTGGATGTGGAGGCTAGATTATATGTGTTGAAAGTTGTATTGAATTTAGGCTACCCTTGGCCTCTCCCCTACCCATATTACTAAGGTGGGAACCTATTTATTTTTTGATGTTATGGGTAGGGGTTTTTATGAACACATTTCTATAGATTTTTTTTGCTAAGATGAGATTTTAAGAAATGAATCCTTGCATCTTTATCCATGGCATCTTCTACCTTCTTAGGGGCAGCTCTAGGCTTGGTCTTGGACTTTGGAACATGTGAAACATTTGAAGCAACAACAAAATTATTTGGTAGCATAGGCATGAATACTTTTGGATGTAAATTTATAGCTTGTATGAGGCCATTATCATCTCTAATGATAAGGTCATGCACTTTAGGTAAGGTGGAGCCACCCATAGATTTCAACATTATGTCTATATTAGTATTAATAGCCTTTATATATGGGGGAAACACAAATATATAAGGTGGTCTCATGGGAGGAGGTAACCTATAACAAGTCCTTTGGAATATATCATTGAAATCATCCATTATCTCCTTAGAGGCTCTTTGAATTACATTGAGTTGGTGAATGAGTGATGTGTTATCACTTTTTTCTTCAAATCTTGATGCCAACAACTCTCCAAAATCATCTCAAGTTATGATAAAACCACCTGAATAAAGTCCTATACCAATAAAGTTATTTCCATCTAAGGGAATGACAAGGAATATAATGTAAATGTTGACCTTAGTGACATTATGGAAACTATAAAAGTCTGAGATATACCGAATATGCTCACTAAAAGTGACATGACCTTCACCATTGAATGTGGGAACATTTTTTGTATAATTAGGGGATATGTCATCACATGCATTTAGGTGGATTGTATTTTTAGTGTTTAAGACTAGGAAGGCATGCTACCTATAGATGTTCTCTTCAATTTATTCTTCACTTTATTGATCTTGTTGTCTATAAAAGTCCTCTTTCTCTTCAAATGTCATAATAGGCTAAGGATGTTGAACTTTAGGAGGAAGTTTAGGTTAAGGAGGAGGGTTTATTGGATTAAACACTCTACTATATGATGACATAGTAAGGATCATCAAGTATGAAAATAAATTATATGACTAAGAAATGGTATATAACTATACACTAAATTTAATTAAGTCTCCAAATTCTAAGTATAACACCATATGCAATTGTGATGTTGTTAAGACCAACATTCACCTTGACAAGTTATCTTTAGGAAAATGGTCCCACCAGGCATGAAAAAAAAATTAGCATAAAATATTTCACCCTAAAAGAGTTTTAAAGCCTAATTTAATATTTGAGAAACATTGGAATACATCTAGTCCTGTGGGTTTCCTTTAGTAGATGTAGACCTTTAGGTTTAAGGGCTAGCTCCCTAGATTGATCCTTAAGTGCTTATCACCTACACTAACTAACTATTTGGATGAAAAGAGGAAGAAGTATACATGAAATTAAACTAATATAAGGGTTGATACACCAAAAAAATATCCACTTTAATACCATACTCTTTCACTAAGAGACATGACCTACAATACTAGCTTTAAAGTCCTATAATACTCTAACATCAGTATTTCAAATATGGAGGTGATATGCATGAAACTACTCAAGGTAAGTGAACCATAGGTCAAATTTATGATTATAAGAGTAATTTTACACTTTAAGGTATTAAAACACAATATCTACACTCCATATGACATGTTAGAGTGATAACTACTTGCACCAAACATGAAAGGATAAAGAGAAGGCACTGAAAGATGTTTATCACTAGACTTCACCATACATCACTTTCCACACTTAGACAAGATGTTTGTGAAATCAAAACCAGATTTTAAAATAATATTCAAAGGAAAATTATGATATAAAACCATTAGGTATTTTCCATACCATGTGAGGGATTGGAATACAAGAGCCAAAATGGCTTGCATTTATAGAATGTGTGAGAGGAGAGAGAAGAATTAATCTCAAAGGTCACAAGAAAAACTATCAAGATGAGAGAGATATATAAATTTGTATCAAAATTGATAATGAAATAGCTATGAAATGTATTTTTGGACAAATTTCTATTAGAAGCATCAAACTCCCTAGAACTAGCATAGGGTTTCTTCAGCTACCTTCATGATTAGATATCTTTGGAAAACTCAAAACTAGACTAAGGATAGTTGAAAAAAGTGAAATATAAATGAGGGGTTAGAAACACACCACAATATTAATAAGATTTGTCCCTAAATCATGGCCTTATTTTAGACACTTGTTCTCACCATCTTTAGTCACCATTATTAGCCCTCTAGGTATGTCCTCACATTTATAACTCAAATGATATTTATTTTATCAATAAAATACATGAAATGAGTGATATGAAACCTTAAAAGAGTCAAATTTCCTAACACTATATGAATCAAACCTTAAAAGGACACATAATTGAATTTTTCACATTCTCACTTGGAAGTCACTCTCCATTTTCATTATATATCACAGACTACCTAAAGTGAATGAGTTATTAGAAATGTTTATGTTCTTATAGAAGGTTAAAAATGGACATGTAGAGTTATAATATCTCCAAATTTACCTTCACCAATGATACACATCCTTCAAATCTCCTATGCACTTATAAAACACATAAAATCCTATAAGAAACCCTATTTTTACCATGTTTGTACAAGTAGGGTATAGATAAAATATGTGGGGAAGATCATGGGATATTAATATATAGGTGTAAAACCATTTAAAGACCAAATCAGACATATTTAATGCATCTTCACTAATTTCTTTCCCATCAGGTCTCAGTCAAGGGTTTAGGAGGGGTTTTAGTATTTCAAACTTTTAAGGATGGTTCATGAAATATTGACATTGAAAACTCAAAACAATTCCACTAATATCATGCTAGGGACCCTATTAAAAAAATACTAAATCCTTGAAATCTTATTCATAGTGTCCATATTAGTTTGATATTTCAAAGATGGTCTATCGAGCTTGATAGTGTATTCTACATACCATGCGATGGAATTGGGTCAAAAATGACCAACCTATGTGATTTATCTACAAACCAATGGTTTAAAAAAACCTTATAAGTCCCCTTGAAGGTAATAAAATGTGTGAAAAGGTTAATCTTGACTTGTAATTTTATTAAGACCATTGTAGGGCTTTAGTCTTATTTTAGGCCAAATAAGCCTGACTATGTTCTTGATTCCCATAACTACCTCTGAGTGGTTTATCAATATTACAATGTATCTTCAATGATTTTTCATGATAATTTTTTTTTATAAACCCTCATTTCAATGTTCCAATCCTTTTAGACTCAGATGATGATGAGCCTAATGAGATCAATCTTAAGATCTAAACCTTGGATCTCTCACCTCATCTCATTTCTCAACTTCCCCCTTCTCTAAACCCACATTCTCATCAACCACCTAGTGATGTCATACCTATTATCTTAAATAAGACTCAACACTCCATTCATCACACCACATAAGATGATAAGATCACCCTTAACTATGCCATTGATCTTTATATACCTAACTATGATGATGGATATACCTTTGATGATCCATTCTTATGAGTTCTTGTTCAATCTTGAAATGCTAAAATTATTCATTATCATTCCTCTTTAGTCTTTTTGTACATCTTATATCATTCCATCTTATATAATTCCTCATTTTAGCATTTTTAATCATGTTTATAAGGTAGAGATGGTGCACACACATCCATTTTTTGAATATCCTCATAGGACTATCCTTATGGATCATGTTATGACTTGTCTATAACACTTTGCTAGATATGAGGATCCCTCTAACTAACTTATCCCTAAGATGCTCACAACTATCCTTCAACCTTCTATGCATCCCTTCCTTCCTTTAGCTAAGCCTATTTTAGATCCTATTCCCACTCCCTCTCTAATTGAGTCTCTTCCTATTTCATATCATATTTTTCCTTTAGTCAAGCGTCGCCTAACCTCTCTACCATACCCACATTCCCTTTGTGATATTTTTTTCCCTTTTATATAGCTTGATTCTTTGGTTTATAAATGGGCCAATAAGACCTATTGTGATATTCATAAAGTTTCTAGCCTTTGGACTAGAGACTATTCATTACACTGACCTTCCTTGTCTTCCATTGCCACTCTATTAGTACACCTGAAAAGTCTTATAAAAAGTGTATATGTTTCTTCCATGACACATATAGTCATTCATCCATGTATTATCAGAGGCTATAATATTATATAGACACCTTGTGTCCCACTACTCCTCAACCCATAGACAAGGCTATACCTCCCAAAAAAGTATTACTTAAATATCTTCCCAAATATGGAGAGGTATATCATCTCTAGCACCAATGTGGTGCTCAACACATTGATTAGTATCGCATCCTTTAACATCATCTCAAAGATAACCTTATGAACATTCTTATGATTACTACCCTTACTCCCATAGGTTTCCCCCATAATAAGTCTCTCCCTTCTTCCCTCATGGCTCCACCACCTTTGGTCCTTTCTCCACTCGTGATTCCATCACCCATGGATCGTCCTTCCCTAGTGGGACCTTCTCCACTAGTGACTCCTTTTCTTGTGGATAATTACCCACTATTGACCCTATCATATCCTATAAAGTCTATTCCCATTCCTTCTCCTGAGCATCCCCTATATGATATCCTTTAGGCATTCCTACATTTTACATTGAGTAAATTTGATGCCAAGTATTTTCTCAACTCTCCCTAAAAATCGATGAGACTTTAGTTGTAGTTTCAGTTTAGCTTCATAAAAACTTATTAGATATTATGGATAATTTGTGTGGATAAATATATAAATATTTATAAACATAATCATGGTATTATTTCATTTCTTTCTTCATTTTTATTGGATGTGTTCTCCAACTTTACATTTATATATCTTATATCATTTAACATTGTGTTAAATTCTTATCTATCTTACATGATGCATTTTTATTCACACTACATGTTTATTATGATGTCATTATTTTAATTATGCTCTCTTATGGGTTATTTTTATTCTTCATGAGTTCATTTTCTATGGCTATCTTATCTCTATCAACACTGATAATTATTATTATTACTTGGTTGTACAAACATTGCTCCCTTTCATCATTCCATATTTACCATGTATCAAATAGTAAATAATTAATCTCATTTTAATATTATTTTACCAATCCATTTTTTATATCCCTTTATTCCCATTATTTCATTTCACAAACTAAGCATACACACTATTGAGACTTGAGATAACATGATGGTTCATAGTTTATCCTATGTGTTCAAGTCAATCATGTCCTTAGATACTTAAATTACTTTAGCCTAACCCTAAATCTCATTCATGTGTATCACTTTATCTATCATTATTTTTCATTACAAGTTTTTATTGAGGAGGAATCTTAAAATCCATAAAAAATGTAAAATCCAAATCATTTAATGAAAGGAAATGATCTAAAAGGCAATAGTCAAAATTTTCAAAAGTCAAATCACACTAAAAGATGTGATTATAAGAACATATCCTTTTTATAATCAAATATCAACCTCCATAGTTTACCTCATGATAGATTCAAGCTCTATTGGTCTATTTTAGGCTAATATATTGGAAAAGGAGAATAAAAAATCTTTTAGTGCTACCTAATTTCTCATGAAAGTAACCAATCTTCGCAGTAGACTAACGACTCTATAAGGGATATTGAAGAATGGAGAACATGTTGTGGGATAATAGGTCTATTTTAATTTCCTTTTTCAAAATAAACAACATAAGTTGATCTTATTACCTCACTTATGTGTGTACACAGCTTTGTGCCTATAGTGAACAAGTATCCTTTGTATATTGATGGTCACTAGTCACTTAGTGTCTTTCTATGTCCTTATTGTGCCTCATATTTACTAAGATCTTCTCATAATATGCATATGTTATGCTTCTTAATTCCCTTTTTCACTCCATAAAACACTAATACTTCCCCTTGAGGAATTTTTTTCACTCATCACACCACCTAAGGATTCCATTTGTGAGTTGCAGTGTAAGACCTCTTAAAATACCAAGCCTTCCTTAAGAATTACAAAATTTTCACATTATACTTCCAAACATCCCCTTTTACCATATTTTTTCCCTTTATTTCCACCTCATTGATGTTCTCTTTATGAGTTGTAGTGTAAGACCATGGATAGGACCTGGCCTTACTCAAAAAAGTTTCCAATACCTAAGTCAAAATGAAATTACGTGTGTCAAATTAGAGATAAGATGTGATTTATTATGAGTTACAAATCATTGAAATGATTCCCATATTGATTTATTATTCTTTATGCTTAATTAATTAATATTTCACTTTTATCTTCTTATTTTTTGATTGCATGTAAGAATAGAACCATTTTTTTCTTAAGTTTTTCATATGTCCTAACTTGAATTAGTGTGATTAATTCAAGATAATTTTGCCAATTTTGTTTCTCTTTTGTACTTCCAAACATGATTTAGTATGATTGATTAAATTAATTGATTTTTTTCTACCATTTGTCTTTCAAGTGTTTTCCATTTTATTACATTACTTTCATACTTCCCAACATGATTTAGTGTGATTTTACTTATTTTAATTTGGTGGGAATCCTTTTTATGGTTTCAAAACATTTTTTTGTCTTATTGATTTTTTATACTTCGTCATATTTATTTATTACACATTTATGATCGTGATATAGTGTGTATTACATTTGTTTCTTATTAATTATACTTTTCAAAGTCATTTTTGCATTTTTATTTTTAACCATGCATGTGTACTACATAATTATAGAAAAGAAAAAACTCTGCATATATTTCCTATAGCATATCCAATAAAATAATAATACGTTTAATATAAATAAATATATCCAAGCATCGACAACCACAATCAAAATATAACTCATGAGGTCAAAATCCAACTTCTAAAATAATATATATCTATATATCATGTGTTTTTATACAAAATATAAAAATGCATTGCTCTAGATTTATGGTTGGCATTTATCATGCCTATCTCATGGCCTATCCATGGTACCCATAGATGCCTCAAACCATCCCTTATACAAAGTACATTATAATGAGGATGTATTACATTTTAACCCTGATACCTATCCCTATAGGTTGTCCAACTTAGACTATTCCTATCCTAGATAAATTATGGTAGCCATGTGTGTGGCTATCTCCTAAGCCAAGGCCTACAAGGCTTGTACCTCTCCTAATCCCACCCCTACTAGTGGCTAAAATCCATCCCCATGTGTCTATATCTACCTCACAACTTCCCCCACTAGTTTAAACCATCCTCTTGAGTTGGGGTAGATGATACCATAGGATCATCATGAGTGGTGGGGTTATATGGTGCAAACACTTTATCTAAAATATCAAGGTACATTTCCATGACTAGGGATCCCCACCTAGTCTCCTCTATCATAATATATGTTAAAACCAAAACCTAGATAGATATCACATCACACATACATCTCAAAATCTATCTATATATCTACAATTATATATAACTATTATTCTATCTAAAAGACTAAAAGTTATAACATTTCTTACTTGTCTTGGTGTCACCAACCATCCCCTCCCTATCTGCTCATCTGTTGATCATGGTATATCCATTGGCCTATCCACCAAGCACCTAGTCTATGGGTCATCTCCCTATTAAAATAAATCTTGAAGTCATCACCCATGTATGTTGTGGGCCTCTCCTTAGTGGTACCTCTATCAACCAACTCTATCTTGGGCTGATTGTCAAGTCATCTAGTGTAACCACTCTCATCTATGCTTGATCCCACCAATATAATCTCCATCAATGGTGTTTTTGAGGTGGTTTATACTCCTACTATGATGCCTACTATGGTACTTGATACACCCCTATATCCAAATCCTTGCCCTTTCCCATTTTAGATACCATCTATTTTGCTTAATTAGTCCATGGTCTCACATGTTGTGTCTTAGTCTCTAGTCTCTCAATTAGTGTTCCTCCTCTTCCTCTCCCCTTAGCTCTCTCACATGCCATGAATAAAACATAGGTAATACTATAAGAACCATCAGCTGAGGGAATCCAAACTATCCTAGAAAGCATGCCATCAACTATGGCTCTACCCACCAAATATAATGTCCCTTGATCCATACTTGAGCTAGCCCTAATGGCACAATCACCCAACTAGGAAAAATATGAAGAATATGTGTGTAGGGTCACCACATTATCTCTACTTGTGTGACTATTTGTAGCATTGGCATATGGGACATGACCCATGCTACCTATATTTCTTGGTTTCTCACTTGATCTATCAAATCTTTATTTTTTTAGAATAGTAAATAATTCCAAATGATTTTTTTATCTTATTTATTTTTACTATTTCAAAATTATTTACTCTTCAAAAATTTACCATCAGATTTCTTATTTTGATCATATCTTTGTCTCTACAAAATGTTTTTCCAAACTATAAAATATTATAGAATCTTGATGTAGTAAAGAATCTTTTCAACTATCATATGTCATTTTAGTTTTTCAATTTTTGTGCTAATATCTATAGGTTCACCTCATATTGAACACCTTTATATTCTCTTACATATACTTATTTATCTAAAGCACTAAGGTTATTAAAGGCATGCATTTTTTAATTATGTCCTTTAATTTATCTTATTTTATCCTTAATACACTCTATTGAGGTTAATAATTTTGTGTCACTGTGTTATTTTCTTGAAGCACCATCTCGTGTTACACCTACATATCACATGATGAGATTTGAGTGGGTCATATGTATAAACATAATGTTTTTAAATTTTATCAATTATTGATGATCTTTATCTTTTATGAACCTATTGATGTCAATCTCTTTAATTGCATGCCTTAATTAGGTGTACTAGGAAAGGGGTGGGTAGATGATTGGTACTTCACAAGATTGTTGTCCCTTTTTTCACTTGTTATCTACAAACTTGTCTCCTAAAATCATTACCCTAAGATTTTCCTCCTATTTTTCACCATCCTATAGTCTTTTACCATATTCATTAGCCTTTTCCCTAACCTAAACCCCTTTTTTATTTTTTACGTGACATAATCAATTACATCAACCTTATATACTTATTGATAAAATTTATTATGGACTAAGTTGGCCCATGGTTGACTTAGTCCATGACCTAGTTTATTTTTATCAACTATGATAGTAGGTTGACTGAGTTGATCTTGTCATGTTGATAAGTTTTATCAATGGTTTCAAGGTTGATGTCAAGTAAAGAGAGAATTTGAATTCATATAATATTTATTTTGTTAGTTGATGTCAAGGTTCAAGTTAACTTGAAGATGTTATTGTTGTCACAAAGAAATATGATGGTCATGTGAGCATTGAATCATGGTTATGAAGCTCTAGGTTTACATGAGGTCATGAGAGAATGTTGATTAAAAAGATATTTTTATAGTGATGTGAGAGTGACATACAAAGAGTTTCCTTATTTGATATCATTAAGGTTAGCATGTTTTTTACTAGTTCTTGAGTACACAATGTCTTGATAAATCTAGTTTAGGCCATGTGAGAAGGTTTACATAGTAAATTTTGGTTAACTAAGCACAATCTTATGAGAGGATGTTTATAATTATGTGATCATGTAAGTAAATTTTAGATACTTTCATAAGTTTTTCAAGGTTACTTTTCAAGATTTAAGTGCTTAAGAATCCTAGTTATGGCACTAGTCATGGCATGTAAAGTCCTTGTGAGAAGGTATGAGCTTGGTGGCTTGGTGAGGTGAGTTAACATAGCCATGAATGGATGTATGACATTTATTGATCATGTATGTGAGGCATTAGATAAATCATAAGAGTATTAGGGTGAGCCTACATAGGTAAGACCTTTAGAACAAGTTTGCACCTAGACCACTCATAGACCTTGCTTAGCCTAATGAGGTATCATGATCTATTGTCCAAGCATATGAAGGATGCATGTCATTGTTTAAACATGAGATATGTTGCTTGATTATGTGAGTGAGGTGGAGATAACATGAAAATAGGTAGGAAGGTCAATTTTAAGGACTAATATGGTGTGTAAATTTAATATTTAGAGAGAAAAGAGAGTGAGAGAGAGAGATATATAATGCAACTTAATGATGGGTCATGATCATATTTCAAGGTATATGAGATCATATAAGCATTAGCATAGGTAAGGTATGATTTTTAAAAAAAATTCATGTAGTTTTAGGTCATAGTTTAAAGGATAAGGCACAAAAAGTGGCTTTTAGGTCTCTCAAGTGCTCAGAATGAAGGGTTCTTAACTCGATAAATAATTTATTATGCTCATTATCTCATCAAAAATTATCATGCGAACTTAAGCTATTCATGGTAGATTGGGAAGGGTCCTAGATCAAAATTATAGGCATTTATTTTTGTATTTATGGGCTATGCTTTATGAATGATTATTAAAAAAGGAAATAGGTTTAAACCCTATTAAAACCCTAATAAGGACTCAATATTGAATATGTTGATCAAAATTACCCATAATGGAATGGTATTCTCAGGTAAGATATTAGAGCCTCTTAACCAAATTTGACCCTACAAGTCAAATTGGGACCCCTATAGCTAAACTCATGATATTTATAGAATTATATGGGGTTTATAATTATTTCATAGGGTGTATTATACATTACTTGATGTCATTTAATGATACATTAGCCTTAGTCATTAGTTTTATTAGTTAATATGTCCTTTTAAGTTATTTTAGGGGTCTAAATAGAGAATTCAATGACTTATATGGCATAATTGGGAAATTTGAATGTTAAAAAAGATTATTTCATATTCCATGTGTCACATTATTCCTTATTAAACTTTTCCTAATTTAAAAGTGGTAGGTTCCTTGAAAAAAGGGTAGTTTTCTTGAAAAAAGAGTAGTTTTATTGAGTTTTATAGACTTGTACAAACTTCCATAGTTGGGGAAATTTTAATTGTGTCCCTTGGTCTCCCACACACTTACTTTAGTGATTATTTTGATTATAATCTAGAAAAAAAAAACACACTTATCTCTCCTTCCACTAGGCTTGGCAAGCAAAATAAGTATTTAGGTTTGTACTTGGTATGGTCAACATAAGAGGTTTCAAGAAAAATGATATTATGGGTGTATAATAAACTTAGTAAAATTACATTTTGTGTTTGATTTTATAGGAATGGTGTCCTATGTTTTATGAACCATTCCTAATAAGTTAGACTATCTAGTTTGCTTGCTAATTTATGCACCCTATAAGTTTTGCCTTATTTTGGATAATTATATATAATTCACTTGTTTATGTTGTTTAAAAATGATTTTGGATCCCTAATAAAATTATTAACATTATTGGTTTCATGTTTTGAATTGTTTTGGTGGGACAAACATCTTAGGTTACAAGAAAAGACACTTTCTATGTTGCTAGTAGATTACCACCTCTTCCAACACCTTCAAGTCTTGGTAATTGTGTAAAAAAATAGTGATGTATTGTTCACATGTTTAAATTTTTGTTTCATTTAATTCTATATTCATTACCTAAATCATATTCATGGTTTGTAGTCATACACTACACATACACATAGTCTGACATTAGAATGTGCACCTCCAGGTGCTCTTATGGGGAGATTCATGTTGAAAATGAGGTAATGACATCTATTTTAAAGCCTTTATGATTTTATGAGTCAATTTTATGGTATTTTTATAAGCATATAACTCATAATAAGTAAAAAATAATGCACACTACCAAACTCACATTTGTTACTTACACAAAAGATAGTGTTCACCTACAAGTGTTTGCAAGAGAGATTCAAGTTGTAATAAAGGTTTTAAAATGTTTTTCAAATTATTAATTATGGTAATCACCCATTTTTATAATTTTATAAAATATTATGTCTATTCATGAGTTCTAAAAAATTCACATTGTCCATAATCTACTCACTACCTGCATACAAATCAGAATTTACACCTACAAGTGTCCTATTGTGAACTAAGGATTTTTAAAATGATAATTTGATATAGGAAGGGTACATTAAAATCAAATGATTATATTTTATAAAAATTATATGAGTTTTAAACTCATAAATTTCAAAAAATAAACACTTTGTCCATGCTTACAACTTTGCTACCTATGTATGAGGATAACCACCTATAGGTGGTATTGATAGAAAACTAGAATACTCATATGGAGTGTTGTAGCATGATGAAACCTTACTTGGAAGTCATAAAATGTTGTGTTGACCATTTCAGATCATTTTCAGTATCAAGTTGGAAATTTGAAGTGGAGAAAAATTCAAATCATGAGATGATAGGTTCAGACACATTTCCTCTAAACTGTGAAGATAGAGGTCCAAGGGTATTTTGTGAGCACCATATAACATGGTTATAAGAAGTATCAATGAATCATAATGAATAAAACTAGTATTAAATAAATATGAAAATTTACATAAAATTTTTTTGGGGATAATGACTAGGGGAAGATAGTTGTTGAGAGGCCTAAAGTTGCATACAAAGACACTAGACTCAGGCATTGATGTCTATGGTACTTTGATCCAAAGTGACCTTGCACTCTAAGTTGATAGTTATAGACCAAGCCAACATATGGGAATGTTTAAAAATTGTCAAAGTTAGAATTAATTTCATAAATATCATTAAAGGATGAGGATATACTAATTTTTGCTTCCCATGTACACTTCCAATCTGTACGCTGTGAAAATGCTAACCTACAACCAGTCCTCAAGAGTTACACTAAGCTTTAGGTGCCAAAGAGAGAAGTGGTAGAATTTAAGAGTGTGTTTTAACTTTATTAAGTGATAGGTATATTTAAAAATATATATGTCATATAGGAATATATATTGTGTTATTAGTCTTTGTACTCACCTACAATATCTTATTTGACCTATGGTTGACTAGGTCTGAGTTTAACAAACAATGAGCAAGTTTGAGGTTCAAAGTGATGGAAAAGAACTAGGAAAATTGAATAAGTAGGTAAAAATAATTATAAAATTATCTTGGAAGATATAAATATGTCTTATTAACTATTTATAAACCTAAATAAAGCACAACCACCTACATGATTTATTAAAATATAGTCAGGCAAGGTAGCACAGTCTTGACCAGTCAAGAGTATAACGAGGCATGTAGAATATTGGAGTGATGAAATGACTTGAAAAAATTTGGTAATTTTTTTAAAATAATTTATACACCCTCATACAATATAAAATAATCATGGAAAAGACCCCAATGATGCAATACATAGTCCAAAGTGTAAATCCTACACACAATCTATTATCTAGCATGTCTATTTGGGTCTTAAATAATTTGGGAGGTCAAAAAATCAAACTAAGGGATAAAAATTTGTAAATAAATTTTTTATGAGTTGGATAATATTATAAAATGAATATTTTGTCTTAGATAATAGGGGAATTACCCTCTATTTTATCTTAGATAGTGTACTTCCTTAGGTGCAAAAACTGGTAAATTTAGAGAATAGGGAGAAATATATGGATAAAGAGATATTTGAAAATTTATATAAGTTATGAAAAAATGAATTAAATATAATAAAATGTGTATAACTAATCATAGAATAATGAAACCAAGAAGAATGGTTTGGAGTGCTAAGTATGCAGGTAGGACTATTTGAGGCCTAGAGCCTAATGGGGGATTCAACTTCACTTCCAACCCATAATGAGATTTATAACCTATTGAAACATGTTTTATAGGTCATTACATATGTGTATAAGATTTTATAATGTAGATAAACCCATGAAAAGGTCACTTTTGGCTCATAGACCATTTAAGTATGTAGGAAATGAGAAAAGGAACTCAATAAGCCAAGTTAATGTGCTCACATCTTTCATGAGACTTTTAATGAAATCCAATGAATTTTAGACAGATTTAATAGGTCATAAATAACCTTATTATTAATTTAAAAAAAAATTTAAAGTCCCCTAATTATGTACAAAGCTTAAGAGGTCAAAATATGCTTAAACCTTTGCAAACCTAGTTATTGAACTGATGGAGAAAATGAGGTTGGAAAGATATTATAATGGAACATTTTGACCATGAAATTTATTTTAACCTATAAATAATTCACTCAAGCTACTCACCATCAGGATGAGTTATAGGAAATTGTACAAACATGGTATAAAATAGGGTACTTTTTACTATTTTGTGTGTATTTAGGTTATATAAGGATTATAAAGATAAAATAAAATTTTGAGGAAATATTAAGACTTAATATAACTCATTATGGCCATTTAATTACTTTTAATATTTCTTAAGTGCCTCAACCAAATACTTCATCTTAGCCAGTCAAAATTGGCATAGTGACCAAGCTAGTGAGAAGGGTGGAAAAATTTAAGTGAGTTGATTTTAAGGTGTTCCTAACACTTATATGGAAATTTAGGGTCTTGTAACATGTCATTAAATCCATACCACGGATTTTAATGGAACACTAAACCTAAATTTGAAGCCAAGTATGCAAGGTGTGGAAAAGAAGTGTTTCTTAGACTACAGATGATGATAGCTCATTTTGGAAAGGTTTGAGATGATCAAGATTTCAACCAATGCATGGAGAGTCATGAATAAAATTAATCCCATTCATTCCAATCACAATACATATACATAATATGTTTTGGGACATTTAAATATATCTAAATCATGAAGGTAGTTTTTTGAGCCAGAATGAGATATTCATGCCACTTTTCATGAGTTTCATGCCTTGTATGGACACTTGTATCTTATAACTTTGCATGGTTCATCCAATATACTCTTATAATTCATAATTAACTCCTTTTATAAACTTAAAAAGTGTCCTTGTGACCTTTTTACTTCTCTCTTCTCCTCTCTCTCTCTCAAGTTCTATAATAATTAGCCATTTTGGCCTTTGTAATTCATGCTTCACTAAAATATGGTGAAGCCTTGCTCATTTGCATACCATTTTATCAATAAGTCTAATTATTTTTACCTTTTCATGACTTTTAATAGTGTTTTCTTACTTATATTATTGATCTTTCTTAGTGATAACTATGATTTCCTTAGCATGTTTTTTCATTCTTTCATCATATTTGTAGTTGGAAAGCTTTTTCTTGTAGGGCATGTGAAGTGTTCTAGGAAGTGTCAATGTTGAGTGAGTTATTATATTCACTAGTTTCATTACAAGGCCTTTTTTCTAGTCCTCCTATCCTAAACATTCATCCATAACCTCATAATTTAATATTGATGTGAGAAGATGCATATTGGAGAAGAGTATGTTTGGTTAGTCTCTTAGTTTCATGTGTAACATGTAGCTAGTTAGAAGTCATCAAATTATCTGGTGTATCACCTCCCTTAGGATAGTTTGTTTTCAAATTTCTCTCTCCCTTTTACCACACAAATTTTAGGAGTACTAGTGTTCCAAAGTAGTACATCAAGGTATCTAGACCTACCTAGAGATTCATGTCATCCTTAAACTACCCACAAGCCTAGAGGTGTTTCAATTATGTCACTTAGATGAAGAGAGCAGAGACATCTATTCAAAAGGTGTAATGATAAGTGATAATAGTTATTGGCACACCCAGTGGGATTCTTAGTCTAAGAGGTTGGAAGACTTTTGGTATTGGGTTTCAGAATTCAACCTTTAGGTATCTATCTAAGCACCAATGGTGACTTCAAATGATAACTTCTAGTTGTAAGCAGCACAGGTATATCTATTTTAAAAAAATTATTAATTTTTTTTGTTTCCTTTGACATATGAGGTTGATATGGATAGTTATGTCCAATACTTATATCATCAACTTTATTATTACACTTATTATGAGCCACATTTTACTCCTCAACTATCCTATCAAAATGGCTATCAATCTTATGATCCATGGCAGCCCGATAACCCTTCATTTCCCTCTCCATATGTACACCATGTTGTTAGACAACCATGTGTGGATGGTTACTAAGAAACATATCAAGATACATATATTTATCAATCCTAATATGAGCCCTATCATTCATATCATGATGCATATCAGCATTAAGAATACGTCTGAGTCTTGTCATATGAAATCAAATGTTTCCATGGATTGTACAAAAATATATTATTGGCAAGATTAAAATCATTATTATGTAGGTGTTTCTCCTTTTGATCAACCCAAGAATTCACTTCCCTATGAGGTTACTAGTTCTTTCCTCTTTCCTAAATCCACTCATAATAATTTTACTTCATCCCACAATCCATCTCTAATTCATAAACCTTCCACTACACCTCCATTTAAAACTCCTTCACCTTCCACTACATCTCATATTCCAACTTCCTCACCTCAAATTCATTATCCCATCCATCAACTTTCCACCTCACCCCTTCTTGAGGAAGAGCCCATCTTGAGAGAAGAAAGTTAAGAAGAGAAAACTCAATTAATGGTTCATTAATAACACCTCATGAATGACTATGAAGAATAAATCACCATAGGGACTCCCCTTGATGAAAAAATAACAATTCACAAGTTTTTTCCTCCATATTTGAAGGGATATGTGTCCATGAAGTAGACTCTAATGCCTCTATTCTTGATGGGATGTGTATTCATGAGAAATGTAGCCAAGACTTGAAGAGAGAGGTATTTGAAGAAGACTCCATGTCTAATCATGAAGTTGTAGATTACCATCTCAAGCATGAAGTGGAATGTCCTATCAAGGATGGAGAACAATTTCAATTCACTCCTCAAGAAGTGGTAGTCCTAAGAGCGTCTCATGAGACCAAGGTAGAGGAGATATTTCTTGAAGATGAAATTCATGAGGAAGTAGATTTATGGTATAATTTTAATGACATATGTGAGGAATTTGATAAACATAAAGATGAAAGTCATTTTTCTAGTCAAGAACCTGTTGTCATCAGGCCATTTTATGATGCTAGTGTATAAGAAGTTGTATATGTGGATAATGATGTCAAGATAAGAGGAATATCATATTTTTAAATTTTCACATCATGGATCAAGTTAATGATAACATTGAGAGTATTTTAATGCAATAAGAGGTCATTTTCTTAGTAAAATTGTATGGAGTTGCTTGGTTCTCATTTAACCTCATGCCAATGCAATTGGAAAACATAATGAAGAAGATGGATGCATCAATGCTAAAGGTCAAAGAGATACATGCCTCACTAAATATTTCATTTCATTAAGAAAGGAAGGTTCCAAACATCCCCTTTGACCTAGGGGGGAGGTATGCTTAATTTTTGTTGTAAATAATAGTTTATTTTTTTGAGTTCCCTAAGTGCTTTGAGCACATATGTGTCTTTTTAGTGTTTTTGTTTTGTTTTTGTGTGGTTGAGGTAATTAGTGGTCTTGTATTGATCAATCATGGTTGTCAAGGTGTCAAAGGTAGTGTCAAACTTTGTGTACATATGACTCCATAGCTCAATGGACTGATAAGGCTACTGATCTAGTTATTATAGTAGGCATACTACACTTATGAGTCACCAACTTCCTAACCAAATTTGACCCTAAAAGTCAAATTGGGACCCATATAGGTAAAAAATTTATCTTTATAGGTTTATATTGGGTTTATTATTATGTCATAGGGTATACTATATGTTAATTGATGCCATTTAATGATACATTAGACTTGGTCATTAGTTTCATTAGTCAATGTCTTTTTAAGTCATTTTAGGGGTATAAATAGAGAATTTAATGACTTGTAAAACCTCATTTGGAAATTTGAATGTTATAAAAGGTTATGACATGTGTCATGTGTCACATTATGCCTTTTTTGACTGTTCCTAACTGAAAAGTGGTAGGTTCCTTAGAAAAATGGTAGTTTTCTTGAAAAAAGATGATTTTTATTGATTTGTATAGAGTTTTACAAACTTATATAGTTGATGACATTTAAGTAGTGTCCCTTTGTCTTTAAAACACATATTTTAGTGATTAGTTTTATTATAAGCTTAAAAAATTAAGAAACCCACTTATATCTCCTACTAGGATTGGAAAGAAAAAATAGTCTTTAGGTTTGTACTTATTATAGTCAACATAAGAGGTTTAAATAAAAATTATATATGGGGTGTATTATACACTCAGTAATATTCCATTTTATGTTTTTTTTCTATAGGAATGGTGTCTTGTGCTTTATGAACCATTCATAAGAAGTTATACTATCTAGTTTGCTTGTAAATCTATGTACCTTATAGGTTTTGCTTATTTTGGAGACTTATATATAATTAACATTCTAATTTTTTTTCTAGATGATTTTTGGTTCCTCCTAAAATTATTCCCATGCTTAGTTTCAATTTTTGAATTGTTTTCATGGGCCAAACATCTCAAGATGCAAGAAAAGACACTTTTTGTGTTGCTGATAGTTTCCCACCACTTCCAACATCTACAGTTCTTGGTAATGGTGTCAAATGATAGTGATGTATTATTTCCATGTTTAAAGTGTTATTTATTTTCATTCTATCTTCATTACCCAAATAATCTTCATGGTTTGCAATCATACACTACACATACACATAGTTTGCCATTGGAATGTGCACATCCAGGAGCTATTATGGGGAAATTCAAATTGAAAATGAGGTATTGACAAATATTTTATATCCTTTAGAATTTTAGTAGTTCATGTATGTGTATTTGGATAATCCTATAACTAATACAAATTCAAAAACAATGCACACTGCTAGACTCATATTTATTGCTAGTACACATGATAGTGTTCACCTACAGGTGTTTGTAAGAGAATCAAGTTGGAATAAAGGTTTTGAAATGGTTTTTAAAGTATTAATGATGGTAATCACCCATGTGGAGAATTTGATAAAATATTAGGTCTGTTTATGAGGCCTAAACAATGCACATTGTCTATAATCTATTCACTGCCTACATATAACTCAAAATTTACACCTACAATTGTCTTAGAAACAAAGCATTTTGAAAATAATCAATTGAGCTAGGAAGGTTCATTAAAAATCAAAGAATTATATTTTAAAGTTTTGAGATGATTTTAAAACACATAAAGGTCATAAAATAGGTACCTTTTCCATGATTGTAACTTTTTTGCCTATGGATGAGGATAACCACCTACAGGTGGTGTTGACAGAAAACTAGAATACTCATATGGAGTGTTTTAGCATGATGAAACATTCATTGGAAGTCATAAAATGTTTTTATTAACATGATAGGTTAAATGATATGTAAATTTGGAAATTTTAAGTGGATAAACCTTAAAGACATGAGATGATAGGTCTAAGCCCATTTTCCCTAAACTATGAAAATAAAGGTCCAAGGGCATTTTGTGAGGAACATATAACATGGTTACAAGTAGTATCGATGCACCATAATCACTAAAAATAGTATTCCATACATAGGGAAAGTGACATGAAAATATTTGGGGGTGAATGACTAGGGGAAGAGAGTTTTTGAGAGGCCTAATGTTTCTTACAAAGACACTAGACTCAAACATTGATGTCTACAAGACTTTGATCCAAAGTGACCTTGCACTCCAAGTTGATAGTTATAGACCATGACAGCACATTGGAATGGTTAAAAATGGTTTAAGTCAGAATTCATGGCATAAATATCATTAAAGGAGTAGGATATACTATTTTTTACTTCCAAGCCTAAACCAAGCATAACCACTTACAAGATTTATTGAAATATAGTCAGGTAGGGCAACATAGTCTTGACTAGTCAAGGGTATTAAGAGGCATCCAGAAGATTAGAGTGATGAAATGACTTGAATTTTTTTTGTTAGGGTTATTAAATAATTAAAATACCCTCATATAATATTAAAAAAGTATAAAAATGACCCCATTAATGCAATACATAGTCCAAAGTGCGAATCCTACACATAGTTTATTGTCTAGCAAGTCTGTCTTGGGTCTTAAAGAATTTGGGAGGTCAAAAATCAACCCAAGGGATAAATATTTTTACCTAATATTTTTATTATTTGGATAATCTCCTAAAAATAATATTTTTTTAGGAGAATAGGGGAAGTATCCTTGATTTTGTCTCTGATAGAAATTACTTCCCAAGGTACACAAACTAACATATTTAGAGAATAGGGATAAATTGATGGATAAGGAGTTGTTTGAAACTTTATATAAGATATAGAAAGTTGAGATACATCCAATATACCATTAATAACAAATCATAGAATAATGAAACCAATCAAAATGGTCTAGAGTGCTAAGTATGTAGGCAAGGTTGTTTGAGGCCTAGAGCCCAATGAGGGGTCCAACGTCACTTCCATCCCATATTGAGATTTTAAACTTGTGTTAAAAATGTTTTTGAGGTCATTATAGACATTTATAATATTTTTTAATATATATAAATCCATTAAAAGGTCACTTTTAGCTTAGACACCATTTAAGCATGCAAAAAATGAAAAAAAAGAACTCGATAGGCCAAGTTAAAGTGCTCACATATTTCATGAGACTTTGTATCAAGTAAAAATAAGTTTAGAGTTATCATAGGTCCCATAAAACCTTATTTTTAATTTTTTAAATTGAACATCCCATCTTTATGAACAAAGCTTAAGAGGTTAAAATAGGCTTAGACCTTTGCAAACCCTAGTTATTGACTCGATGGAGAAAATGAGGTTGAAAATCTATTATAATTAACGAATTTGACCATGAAATCAATTGGAACCTATAGATAACTCACTGAATCTACACCCCATCAAGATGATCTATATGAAATTGTATGAATAGGATATAAAATAATATACTTTTGACTAATTTTAAGGTGTTCCTAATGCCTATAGGCACATTTAGGACCATGAAAAATGTAATTAAATCCATCCCATGGATATTCATGGAAAATGAAACCAAATTTGAATTAAAGTGTGCAAGGTGTGGGAAAGAGGAGTTTCTTAGACTGTAGATGATGATAGCTCATTTTAGGAAGGTTCTAGATGACCAAAACTAAAACCAATACATGGAGAGGCATGTATGAAATACTTCCCATTAATTCCAATCATCATACAAATCACTAATCAATTTTGGGACGTTTAAATAGATCCAAATCATGAAGATAGTTTTCTAAGCCATAATGAGAACTTTCATCCCACTTTTTATGACTTCATGCCTTGTATGGCCACTTGTCTCTTCTAACCTTACATGGTTAGTCCCATATCCTATTATAATTAAAAACTAACTCCTATTATCACCTTTATTATTGTCTTTGTGACCCTTTTACTTGTCTCTTCTCCTCTCTCTCTCTCTCAAGTTCTATAACAACTAACCATTTTAGCCTTTGTAATTCATGCTCCACCTGAGTATGATGAAGCCCTAATCATTTTTATATCATTTTATAAATAATAATACTTATTTTTACCTATTAATTACTATTAATAGTATGTTTTACTTGGATTATTGATCTTACTTAGTGAAAACTATGATTTCCTCAGCATGTTGTCTCATTCTTTCATCGTATTTACAGTTGGAAAACTTATTCTTGTAGGGCATGTGAAGTGTCCTAGGAAGTTTCAAGGTTGAGTGAGTTATTAAATTCACTATTATCATTTAAAGTCATATTTTCTATTCCTCCTATCCTAAATATTCATCCATAACCTCATAATGTAATATGGATGTGAGAAGATGCAAATTAGAGAAATGTATGTTTGGTTAGTCTCTTGGTTTCATGTATAACATGTAGCTGGTTGAAAGTCATCAACTTATTTATTGTATCACCTCCCTTATTATAGTTTGTTATCAAAATTTTCTCTCCCTTTTCACCCCCAAAGTTTAGGTGTAGTAGTTATCCAAGGTGGTACATCAAGGGAGCTAGCCCTACCTAGAGATTCACCTCATCCTTAGGGTACTCACAATCCTAGAGGTGTTTCAATTGTGAAACTTGGATGAGGATAAATGAGAAATATCCTAAAATGGTAAAAATTAAAGTGAAAATAGATCCTATATTGGACTCTCCTAAGTACCTCTAGGTCGTACTGGTTAGAGAAAGGAAAGAAAAAATGTTGAGTTACATGCTTATTTTTGAGAAGTTGGTGTAGAAGTCAAAATTTGCATTAGAAATATTATTAAAATGGATAAATAAATAATATAGAGACTCATTATTTATTCCAATTAATTTGTGTGGATAGGTTATATTCCTCAAGTTTTCTAAACCAGTCATCCAATTTGCTCAGTCACTAATAGACCTAATGGTGTAAATAATGATAAACCTATGAAATAATAAGAAGATGATTAAGAATGTGTTATAATGATATAATGATGAAAAAAATTAAATGGAGATGTTTTTGTGACTTTTATGTCATATTAATTCTTTGTATAAGTCTTTAAAGTTAGGTATAGTGGTGAAAATGATGTAGCCAAAATGGCTTGTCTAGCTTAGTGAGGAAAATGTACAGTGAGGTCATAAGATTGATATGCAAGACCAATATTTACTAGTTAAACATATGATATTTATATATAATAATTTTTTAATTATCTCATATTATCATATAATTTTCTAATAATTCTTTTAAATTGGTCATGTAGGTGTTTAAGGTTAATGTTACAATGACTGTGCTTTAAGGTAAATTGGTAGTTCTAGGTAAGTTTCAGTGATGAGTTTGAGGCTCTTACTCTGAGTTGAAGTATATAATACATATGGTATTATTTTTTGTGACTTAAAAATATTTTTAATTATTTTTTGGATATTTTAATTTAGTGTAATAGGTTAAAAATTTGAAGTCAAACTAGATTATGTGGGTCATGCAAGACTGTGTGAGATAAGGTCAGAAGATTGACCTATAAGACTAATGTTTGATATTAAATATTATGGTTTTTATGATTTAGGTTGTTTTTAATATGTTATATAAATTTTTTAATGTATTTATAATCATTTCAATTTTCATTTTAGGTTTTAGATGTCAATTAGTTTCTTGACTAGAATTTGACAGTCCTCATAATTCTAAGTGAGCATACTGAAAAGATGAGTTTAAGCCTTTTTTCCTTGAGTTTAAGTGTTTAAATAATTGGTGATTACCATAAGGTCATATATACTCTATATATTCACTTTTTTAATAATTTTTTATTGTATTAAGTGATTTTTAGCTTCATTATTGAAAGACATATTTTTGGTGTACACATGCCTAATAGGATTGAGTATTAATGAGGTGTTTCAAGAAGTGATTTGTTGTAAATACAATTTTTGATATTATAAGATATAAATTAGGGTATATTTTATTATTTTATTATATGTTACTAATGATTTTGGAGTTTTAAAATTTTCTAAAGTAAGGCAAAGTGTAATGTGTCCTAAAGTAGACCTAATGAAATTAGGTCTCCATGAGACAGAAAAGTAAAATAAGGTCTAATAGAGCTATGATAGACCATAAAGGACTCAATATTAATTTTAATAATTATTATGAGATGTAATAAAACCTCTTCCATGGATTATATAAGAGGTTAAATTTGAGTAGCTAAGTAAGTGGCATATGAACAAGGAATGGTATATATATATATATATATATATAAGGTAGTTTTAGGCCTATTTGAGATGTAGAGAATGTGAATGAAGTATGAAATTTTTTATAATAATGAGTCTATTACACCTTAATAAGAGTGTATAGGATCTATAATTAAGATATTAAAATTTGTCTACATATTAATATCAAGGTCATATGACCTAATTTGTCTTAAAGATAACTAGTTAAGAAAAGAAGCCTATAAGGAAGTTTGAGATGGATACAAGAGTGAGAAGAGTTAAAGAAGGTGATCATCATATGTTGTGTGAGAAAAATGGTTTTATAAATGTGATAAAATTTTTAGGTGGATGAGTTGGTTGTAATTCATCTAAGGGGTTATTACCTCCCTACAAGTTAGTAGTTGCTAAAGTCTAGTTGAGTGGGTGCTTGACTAGTTGGGATTGGTGATCCATGTGGAGTTGGTGCTTCACTAAAGTTTGTTTTTTATCTTATACGAATAAGTCAATTTATATATATTAGTGGGTTTTCTTCCCCTGAAATTTATCCCACATATCTAATGTGTTATCTTTTTCATGATCTTGTATGGATGCATATGCTTTGTTAATTGTTCATGTTTGTTTGAATGGTTCATGTATGTTAAATTAGAATTGAATAAATGTTTTGAATACACTGAGTCACTCCTCCTAGTGATTTTTATTCCAAAATTTGGTTTTATATCATGTAATTTTAAGTATTCCTAACATCCTAAAGGAGATCTTAGAAGTGAGGATGGATAGTCAGCCAGGGCATGGTGGTTTCTATACCAATAAGTCTCCATTATTCAATGAGAACATTTATGTTTTTATACCATAAAAATGATGAAATATATAATGTAAATTGGATATGAAATATGGTATTTATTTTAGGATGTATATATTCCACCTCCTACACCACCAACAAATGCAATAGAAAAGAAGGAAAGTGAGAGTAATTCCAAGGAAATGAATGTCATTCTATGTGGCCTATCAGAGGTAGAATTTATGAAGGTGATGCACTATGAGTCAACCAAGATAATATGGGACAAGATTAATATTATCTATTAATGATACATGAAGGTGAATATAGCTAAATTTCAAACTTATATAAGGTAGTTTGAAAGTCTGAATATGAATGAAGATGAGAGCATTAAATCTTAATGTTAATGGTTGATGAAGATGTCAATGCCATTATAGGATTAGGAAAAGAAGTGAAATAGTCTAAAATTGTTCTAAAGTTATTAAGATCACTAACTCATTAGTTTTAATCTAAGGTGTTTATAGTAGAAGAGATACAAGATTTGGACAAGCTAGATATGGATGGGCTTCATTGCATCTTGATTGCCTATGAGATGAGAAAAAATGAAGCAAGACCTCCCAAGAAGGAATCAACTTTATAATATGAGAAGTCAAAAAACAAGAATGTTAAGGATAAGGTATGTTCAATTATTGGTGATGATTAATTGGTACTCATGTCTATTATAAAATTGAGGTTTGGATTTGGTAAGTACAAAAGTAAGTTACCTTTCAAAATTTTCAACTATGGTAATATTGGTCACTTTGCATCTAAGTATATTAAAAATAATAAAAATAAGCATGATAAAGGACATGATGAATATCATGGTTATGATAAGAAGGTTTATAAGCCTGACAAAAATAAGAAATATTTTAGAAATTATAAAGGTATAAGAGGGTCATTCAAGAATAGGAGAAGAATCTATACCAAAGAAGATAATAACTCATATTATATAAGTGACACAAGTACATTTGATAGTGATTGATGAGCCCTAGATATGTCATATTTTTTTCCTAACCCATCATGCTCATCCTTCTTATTTATCATACATCTAAGTTACTTATCCATAAAGTTTATATCCTTGAACAACCATTAATTTAAAAATAGCATTATGTTCTCACAATCTTTTAATAGTTACAACTATGTCTTTAAATCAAATATATAATAGCTATCTTCCACTATAGGATGATTTTCTCTATAATGTGTTTTATATATGTTTTGAAGTAATAAGTATATAGCATAGAACGTATTATAGTAAAAGGGATATCATCACATAGAAACATCTTATTACCACTGCATAACTAAATCCATGAGTAAACAAAATTTGATTCCTAGTTCAACTGAATCATAGAAACAATAATAACCTCCATGGAGTGAAATAAGGATGCAGTTGGAGACTGAATCAACTTTGTTTATCTTAAGGCACATTGAAAGATTCACATGAATAGTGACCTTAGTAGAAGGAACCAATTTTTGTTGTCCTATAGTTGAATGTTTCTTAGTTTGGAATGTATATTGTTTTGAATGAAACAATCTCCCTATTATATATATAGGTGGAAATATGATTGAGAAAGTAGTAGATATAAATTATAGAAATATATAAAGGGTACATTTTTTAAGATAGCTATTATTGTAATTTTGCTTACAATAATTCATTAATACATTTTGATTAATATGAACAATAATTTCCAAGTCCACTTCATTGTTTTAATAATAATCATTGAAGCTAGATACATAAGGATGAAGGAGATCCTTCAAATGTCTTGTAGTAACAATCCAACCCATTAAATAGTTAAGCATGTTATTTAGTTTCTTTATGTGTTGTGTGTTATGTTTATAAATTATGTGATTTCCAATCTTGCATAGAATTATTTTACGAAAGATTTCAAAAATAAAATAGTTTTATCATTTAATTCATAGTATTATATTCATTTTCAATTCTATCATTCCATTTATTGCATGGTTTTATCATCTTAGAGTACCATCAACAAAAGGTCAAATTAGAAGATTGAGTATGCACATATAATGACATCATCTTATCAAGTTTATATCCTTGGGTTAAAATTTGAAAGAAGTATAAGATATAGTTATATGGTATCTATCCTTGTTCATTTTTATCAAGAGAAGTATATATGATTGTGAATCAACTCCTAGTCATTTTTGGTACATTTTTTGGGGAAGGGTATCACACATTTATAATCTTCAATCCTGATAGTGGTTGTTTTTGGATGTTTATTATTATTTATTTATAGAGATATTTTTTACTTATATTAAATATTTATTTATTTTTTAGTTTAAATTTCCCTTTTTACAAGTAAGATAGTGGAAATTTTCAAAAACCCCCATATTACTAACCTTGTGCAGGTAGGGTGGGAAAACATTTAAGAAAAAAAGAGAAAGAAAAAAGTGGTTGATGTACATGCAAAGAAAATGGGACTATTTAGGAAGATTTTTTCCTTAATTATCAAATATTTATACAATATTTTAAATTCATCTTTCAACACTCGAGGAGTATGCAGAAATTCCTAAAGATCACTCACAATTTTTAAAAGATGTAGAAAATGAGGAATTTTAGGTTGGATTGGTAGCACAAGTTGGAGACATTGAAGAGGTTCATACCCATGGAAGAGACCCACATGTACCACCCTTGATAATTCCCATCTTATCACCTCATACTTAGTAATATGAATTCCACTTCCCTTCATCACCCAAATTTCTTGCTAAGGAGGCATTCAAGGTTATTCTTACTCCTAGAAGAAATATCAGGCTAATAGAATATTATAATTTAGAAATACTCTTTGCTAAGACATAAGATATATATTATAAAACCCATACACCATCCCAATTCTATATAAATCCATATATTTATAATAAAAAATATAAAGTCTCCATATTCTACACCCTATGAAATAGAAGAATTGATAAGAATTTTGAGAGGTGGGTGACAAAAACTTTTGGTCTACCAACACAAAGATTATTCATGGAGGATCCTCAAGAAGAAACAACTACCAATGAATCTATTACCTTCAAATTTCCTATCCTTACTCCTAACATAAATGCACCCATGAATAATATTCCTCACTCTACCCTCCTTACCTTTAGGGGAAAAGCATCTAAGGATCTAAACACATTTCTTTTTGAGTTTGGCATCTTATGTTACAGCTATGATTATAATCCAGATGCTCAGATACTCAAAATTTTTCTATAAAAACTCAAAGATGCAATACTTAGATGGTTCATGGTACCTATAAAGGATTCCATTTATACTTAGGAAGAAATAAAGGAGATGTTTCTAAATAAATACCAAGACTATTGTAGTGTAAGAAACTATAGGAGAGATTACATATTCTAAATGATACAAGCTTATGATGAGTCATTAGAATAACATATGGAGATATTTTTTTCAACTTGTAAAAGTCCAAAACAACTAAAATGGGGAAATAATTAGTCAAGATAATATTCCTGAAAGGAATTAGAAATGATTACCTAAAGGCACTAGATTTAATGTTTGGTGGTGATGTTTCTACACTATCATTTAATGAACTAACATTTCTATATATAAAATACTCCAAATCAACCATGAATAAAAATATGGGTAGAACCCTTCCTATAGCATTTGTAGTAGGACTGTCTAAAAGTGAATCTAGAAACCTACTTTAGGACATGAAGCAAGACATTATTAGCCACCTAGCTACTCGTCTTGATACATTACATACATGAAAGAAGTAAGAAGAAATTGAAAAATCCTTACCTAAATGTAGAAAAAATAAGGTGGATTGCACATGCCATTCTATGAAAGCTCACGTAGCTATCATAACTAAGGATAATACTAGAACATTGGAGTTACATGCCATAAGAGAATATGAGAATCAAGTGTTTTACATGGCTTAATAGAAACCATGGGTGTAAAGATCAGTATGTTATCAAACTCTATGTTTGAAAATTATCAATTTTCAAATAATACTCAATATGGTTCTTGGATGAATATACCCAACTAAAATTTATCCCTAAAAAATTGGTATCTACCCCAAAATCAGTTATGGATGCAAGAGAATGGATAACAACCTCAACCTGGGTAATTCCAAATCTAGGAATGGATCTTTCCCTTTAATCCATGGAAATAATAATGGAATGGTAATAAAGGATTTTATTAACAAATACAACGACAAAAATAACATGCCTTAATTCTAAACACTCAACAACCTATTATATCTACTCAATTACCCACCCAATCCATCCCCAACCCTGCCAATAAGTTTGTTCAACCAACATATTCCACTGAAATAATGGAATATCTAACATACACCTTGGATATCAATCAAGTCCAACTTTGCTTAGGATGTTTTCTTCCACAACCCACCTCACTTATAATCACATAAAATTTTGAAGACCCTGATCTACTACATACTAATCCACAACCATCTATAGCCAATCCTGAGCCAAATCCACTAGAAAATGAAAAAGAATTTGATAATCCTCTTTCTTGGAGAGATTGAACATATCACATCCTAAACTAGAGTCTAAAGTCAATATCTTAGGATAACTCAAGAATGTGTGCATAAAAATCCCACTCTTTGAAGCAATAAAATATGTTCTTATCTATAATAAGGTTGTTAGAGAGCTATGTTTGAAAAAAACTAGGAAGAAAGAAAAAAGGTCATAAAATAGTCAAAGTTATTGGCCAACTAGTGAATATTATGTTGGGAAACATAGTTCCCCTAAAATATTATAATCATGGAAGTCTTGTAGTTAATGTTAGCATCCTTATCCAACCCATATCCAATAATTTAATTGAGTTGGGTTTAGCCATCAACATAATGACCATGGAGACCATGTAGTTCCTAAAAATTAAAACTCTTTGTCTAATACCCACCATCCTTCAGATGGATGATAGGTCAATTGTCAAGCCTCAAGGGATTTTTGAGAACATGGTTATCACTTTGGACTCCTATTAATATATAGAATACTTTATCATCCTACAACCAAAAATTATCTTGGGAGGTTATCCTATCATCTTTGGCCACTCATGGTTGGCCACTATTGAAGTTTTGATTGGCTTTTGTCAGAGTTGTTGCCAAAATCTGGATAATGCAAGTGCAATGGAGATGTGATCACATGAGATGAAGCAAGTACACACCACATAGATACTAAATCAATTTGAAAATAACACAAGAAGATAAATTACACAAGACAAAATGGAGAAAACCAAAATCAAATTAACATGAGATGGCCAAAGTGAGGAATACATATAAGAGAGTACATAAGTAACTCCTCCACAAAAGGTGGACAAGGCACCCGAAGAATAGACTATAACTCCTCCATGAAAGGTGGTGACAAGGTGATAAGAATAGAGAAGTAACTCCCATCAAGGGAGTTACTTATGACATTCTTATGACACATATGACACATCTATGACACACACCTCCACATAAGCTAGCCTATCCCACAAATGTAGGAAAACTCCATTTATACACAAGAAATAGAATTTACCTAATTAATAAATAGGGAAAAATAAAAACCTACACTAATACCCCCCACCCCCCCCGTAAGTGCAGCTTAGGTGCGCAGTGTGGAAATATAAAATGGGTCCTAGTAACTAGGCCTGATGAGGTACCCATGTAAAAATGCAATCTCTTATAAGATAGATAAAAGGAGAAAACCAGTAGGAAAAAACTCCCCCCCAAAAGAGAGACATAAAATAAATGAAGAGGATAGAAGGCCCCCCTAAAGATGATACTACTACAGATGTAGACCGCACCCCAAGAAGAGCTCGTAGATGAATGAACTTGCTCTTAGTGAAAGGTTTGGTGAAGATGTTTACAACCTACTCTGAAGACTGGCAAAATATCAAGTCAATGACCTGAATATGAATAAGCTCTTGAATGAAATGCATGTGAATCTCTATGTGATTGGTTCACTAGTGCTAAAATGGATTCTTGCAAATTTGAATGGTACTCTGGTTGTCACAATAAATGATGGTGGGTTGCCTGATAGGAATGCAAAACTCAAAAAGAATTCCCTAAAGCCAAATAGCCTTAGTAGCTGCATTAACAGCTCCGTTGTACTCTTCCTCCATGGATAATATAGCAATAGCATTTTGCTTCTTGCTAGACCAACTGATAGGACTAGAACCTAGAGAGAAACTGTAACCAAAAGTGGACTTGCGAGTCTATGAATCACCAGCCCAGTCTGAATCTATATATCCAACCATGTCAACCTCTATGCCAATTCTATAATGAATCTCATATCTATGTGAACCCTGTATGTAATACAAGATCCTCTTAGTTGCTTTCCAATGTAGCTCATGAGGTTCCTACATGAATCTGGAGAGAAGTCCCACTGTATATGATATGTTAGGCCTAGTGTGAGTCAAGTAGATGAGACTACTAACAAGTTGTCAATACCGAGTGGCATCAACCAATGGTGAAGAAAAATCAGCCTCAAGCTTGACTCTTAATAGAAAGGGAGTTAGAGATGGCTTGCAATCAACCATGTGAAACTGAGCCAATAAGTCAAGAGCATACTTAGGCTATGTAAGAGAAATCATTAAATTTGACTATGAGATCCTGATACCAATGAAGTAGTGCAACAAACCCAAGTCTATCATGTCAAATCTATCCTAGAGAGATGCCTTCACCATTGCAATAGCTGATGAAGAACTCTCGATGATCAAAAGGTCATCAACATATAAAACCAAAATCAAGAGTGAATCATCCTGATACAAGAAGTAGACATTGGGATCAGAATGGCACCTAGTGAAACCCACTATGATAAGGAAGGAATCCATCTTGGCATAAAAAGTCCGAGGGGCCTATTTGAGGCCATAGATAGATTTCCTAAGTCTACATACTAAGGAAGAATACTAAACAAATATTGGTAGCTGCTCCATGTAGATCTCCTCCTCTAGGTCTCCATGAAGAAAGGCACTCTTCACATCCATCTGATGCACATCCCAACCATGTGTTGTAGCAATAGCCAAGGTGAGTCATATAGAAGTCATCTTTGTAATGGGTGCAAAGGTCTTTAAGTAGTCAATTCCTACCACCTGTGAGAAACCCTTAGTGACCAATCATGCCTTGTACTTATCAACCAACCCATCTACTAAAAACTTGGTCTGATATATCCACCTACATCAAACCATCTTTCTTCCCTTACGAAGTGAAGTCAAATCCCATGTGTGATTTTTGATTAAGGAAGAATATTCTTCCTCCATAACACTATCTAGGTACCCTTGATGCTTCTCAAAAAGTTTATGGATTTGAAACTATAGCGAATAAGGCATGTGGATCTCTCTGAAAATCTCTCCTAGTACATCTGTCATCTACGAGATCTCCTACCCAAGTGCCAGCACTCTCAAGTGTTTGTCTAGCCCAAAGCGGCCCAAAAGTGGGTGAGTCAGGTGCTAACTCCTCATCCTCTGACTGACTAGAGGTGGATGAATCTACATCAGTATCCTCACTATCTAAACTTGAAGAAGAATATGTCTCTAGTTCAAGAACTTGTTGTGCTGATTTAAATCTGATGAGGAATCATCATGAAGAAGTAGATCCGATGAGGGAGAAGAAGTGTCAAGTGTTGAGTCTCTAAGAATCTCCTAAAAATGGACAGTTCTCTTAATGACAAACTAATGAGTGACTGGATCTAGAAGGTGATATCCCTTAATACCATCTAGATATCCTATAAAGATGCAAGGCTTGGACTGACATTCCATAGCTTTGCGTTTCTTCTTCAAAATGTGGGCCATGGCTAGGGATCTAAAAACTCTAAGGTGCTCAACGTTAGGTTTCTTTTTATGCCAATCTTCAAAGGGTGTTATCCCTTTAAAAGCTTTATGAGGAACCCTATTTTGAATGTAGCAAGCATAATTGATGGCTTCAGCCCAGTACTATGGTGCTAAGGATTTGGAGTGAATCATATAGCTACCCATCTCTTTCAAGAACCTATATTTGCATTCTGCAACCCCATTATGTGAAGGACTATAAGTGACTATATGGTGCAAATCAATCCCCTCTATGGTGTAAAAATGCTCAAACTTGTTGTTGACATACTCCCCTCCTTTATCAGTTTGAAGAACCTTGATGAGTTTCTCACTCTGTTTTTCAACAAGAGCCTTGAAGTCTAGAAAATTTTCAAACACTTTAGACTTTTGTTTGAGAAAATATATCCAAGTGTACCTAGAGAAATCATCAATGAAATTGAGGATGTACTTGGCCCTTGTGAAATATGGTTTATGAAAGGGTCCCAATACATCTCTGTGGACTAACTCCAAAGGTTGTAAATCCCTCCAAGCTTTGTCTTTGTCAAATTTTGCTTTGGGATGCTTCCCAAGGGAACACCCCTCACAAAGTCCTTTTGAGAATTGGACACAAGGCAAGTCAATGACCATGTCATGTTTGCAAAGTTTCTCAAGGTAGTGATAGTTAAGGTGGCCAAACTGCTTATGCCATAATTTTCTAACTCCATCTGAATGAGTTAGCAATGTTGTTAGAGAAGAATATAATGCAAAATGTGAGGTGTATAACCTTTCTTGGTGATCTTCCCTACCCACTACCACTATATTATCACTATGCAACTCCTTGATAGCCACTGAATCTAGTGAAAACTCAACTCTCATGCCCTGACCAATGTGAGTGATTTGGTACATTGATAGGAGATTGGTTGAAAGAGAAAGAAAACTTAGAACATTATTGAATGTTCCTCTTTCCATTTCAACTGACCCTCTCCCTACAATATAAATTGATGTGTCATCACCCAAACTAATTAAAGTCATGCTACAAGGCTCTAAAGATGAAAACTCAACAAGTGAAGAGCCCATGTGGTGAGAAGCACCTGAATCAATGACCCATGATGATGTAGAAGCTATAGTAGCTACAAGGGCCTTGCCCTTTTCTTTCTCCTTATGCTTTCTTTTTGCCTTGGTAGAATCTTGTGTAGATGAATTCTGCTTGATGGACTCATGAACACCTATGTTGTGCTTCTCTAAAAGATGAGTAAGGTAATCTATTTGTTTCTTCATGAATTTGTGTTCATCATGCCCTATATTTTTATAATAGGCACACTTAACCTTCTCCTTCTTAGGTTTAGCATTGTAAGAGGAAGTCTCAGTGTTGTTTTTGGTAGGATTATTGTTTTCTTTCTTTTCCTCTTGGTCCTGGTTCTTTTTCTTCTTCTCCTTTGTTAAAGTCTTATCCTTACCATTTATAGATATCAAAGCTTATAGTTGAGTATAATTCATTGTGCCCATTTGAATTAGCTTATCTTGCTCCCTAGTCAAGTTGGCAATGAATGAATCCAAAGAAGGCATTTTCCATGTAGTGCCAAGGGCACTTTTTGTGGCATGGAAAGTGGAGACAAAGACTGAATAGCTTGGACCTAACTTTGAAAGAATATAAATGATGAGTTAATCATATTTATTTTATCTCTCATTCTTTAAATTTCAATCTAATGGCCTTAAACTTAGTGAAGAAGTCATGTAGGGTGTCAAAGTTTCTAGGACTTAGACTTATGAGTTCATTTTTGAGCTCATGACCTCTCATCTCATCAAGCTTCCTAAATAATTTTTCTAAGGTGTCCTATATGTCATTGGGAGTCTTGGATGATTCTAAATGGAAGAGAAGTTCTAGAGACATAGACAAGCTTAGTAATCCATAGGCTTCATCACTACGGTTGTACCACTTGACCTTTTCAGCATCAGTGTTGGGTTCTACTTTAGTACCCATGGTGATCCTATACAACACTTTGCTTCTAAGAATGATTGAAATTTTAACCTTCCATTCATGATATTTGAAGGGTTTTATGGGTTTAAGTTGAAAATAATCTATTTTAAGCTGAATTTAGGTGAAGTTGTGATGATTGCAAGTTGTGAATTTATCCAGGAAGGAGAATGAAAGCAAAGATTTGCAAGTTGTGAAAAGCAATCACACACCCCCAATATATTGAGCCCCTAAAAAATATGAAATTGCATGATCAAAAGACATTGGGCTCAGCTGAGAATGTGTCTTAGAGCAATTAGTGCAAGACTAAAGCAAACAGGAAATCAGACTCAGCCGAAAATGCATCCTGAAAGACCCAAATTTTTGGCACTTTATAAACTAGTGAATTTTTTACAAATAATAAGCCTATGATGTGGATAATTTAATTAAAAACACTTTTAAAAAAGATGTCACCCAAATTTGAGCTACTGTTTGCAAGATATTAAAGGTTTAATTTTCTCGTAAACTAGTATTTTTGCAAAAAAAACACTAAAACATTAAAAAAAAATGCCTATTTTGAGAGAGAAAGTGGCTTTACAACCACTCATTGGATTCAACATAGAATTAATAATCCAAAGGAGGTTTTTATGAGGGGGAATTGGCCTCCTGCCAACCTGGGCCTCACCCTTCATCTTTGACAGGCGAAGATACAAGTTTTAAATGAAAACCCCCAAATTACAAAATTATCTAAAAAACTAAATATTCAGTCAAATTGACTGATTTTTATTTTAAAATTCAATTTTTAACTGAAAAAAATGAAGCAAAGATAGAATTGATGGATGCCACGTGTCCAACGGCCCACATGGGATGCCAAGCAAGGAGGGGGCGCCAAAAAGAAAACATAGTCCAGATTTGCTTACATAAAAGACAAAAGAGAAATTTTCAGACCTGCTGGATGTCATACAACCTACTTGGCACCTTGTTGGAAGGACTGTGGCATGGGAAAATTGAAGGCATTGCTGAAGGTGCCTTGCTGGAAGGATTGTGGCATGGCAGAATAGAAAGCGTTGCTGACCAGAAGCTAGGCACAAACCAGAAGAAGGTTGGCACATATTTGTAGAATCTTGGCATGGAATGAATGCTTCTCCTCCCTTTGCTACTACACACAACAATGGCACCCAGGAATAGAAACAAACCAACACCTGAAGTGAAGACAACCAAGACACCCAAAGGCCAAGGATCTCAAGATGCAAGAAATGATATTGAAAGATTTTTTATTTATTTTAGATCAGATCTAGAAATAAAAAAATAAAGATAACTCCACTCCTCTTGATTTCGAAATAAACTAAAAGCATAACCAAAAACATAATTACCAAGTTTGCTCTGATACCATATCAGAGTTATTGCCAGAATCTGGATAATGCAAGTGCAATGGAGACGTGATCACATGAGATGAAGCAAGTGTACACCACATAGATGCTAAAGCAATTTGAAACTAACACAAGAAGATAAATTACACAAGACAAAATGGAGAAAACCAAAATCTGATTAACATGAGATGGCCAAAGTGAGGAATACATATAAGAGAGTATGTAACTCCTCCACAAAAGGTGGACAAGGCACCCCAAGAATAGACTGTAACTCCTCCATGAAAGGTGGTGACAAGGTGATAAGAATAGAGAAGTAACTCCCATCAAGGGAGTTACTTATGACATTCGTATGAAACCTATGACACATCTATGACACACACCTCCACATAAGCTAGCCTATCCCACAAATGTAGGAAAACTCCATGTATGCACAAGAAATACAATTTCGCTAATTAATAAATAGGGAAAAATAAAAACCTACACTAATAGCTTTAGGTAAGGAAAAATGTTAATTTTCAATGGAAATGACACCAAAAAATTGGTTCTTTATCCACTAACCCAACCTTCATAGATTGATGGCCAAATACCTTGGATTGACAACTTTGAGGAAGTTATCTCTTTGCAAAATCTGTGTACTATTGACCAGAGTCTAGCTTTACAGGCACAAGAAGAAGAAAGTATCCTTAATGGTATCCTATAAAACACATATCGGTAAGATTTTGTAGCTAAAAACATGTTGGAATGTACACCATGCCACCTTCAAAATATTTTTCGTAAGAATGACCTTTATTAAACTATAAGGTACATTTAGACATTCTATCAATTTATTCCCCATCAATACAGTTATGCTCCTTTAATCACCAATGTAGAAACCAAGCTCTATTTAACAAAGTGAGTAGACATTTTGGCAAACAAACCTCTGAACATCATCACCTCCTTAAAACCCAAGCATGAAAGCTAGTTACTTACAATGATGAGAAAGCACAAAATAATATTTTCGTAGGACTACCATGGCATGAAAGGAATACCCCAATATTTATGCATGCATCATATTTACATTAAATAAGAATACAAACCTATTCATTAACCCCAATGATGAATAAATCTTAAAGTTAAAGACATTATCAAAACTAAGTTACAAAAAGTATTGGATGTAGGATTTGTTAATCCTATTTTGGATAGCCAGTGGATTTCTCCCCTAGTTATTATCCCTAAGAAAGGGGTAAAATGGTGTATTTGTGTTGACTATAGAGAGTTGAATTTTTCTAATAAGAAGGATCACTTTCACCTTCCATTTATTGATCAAGTATTAGATAAATTAGTAGGTAAAAATTATTTTTCCTTCTTATAGGGCTATAATGGTTATAATCAAATATGAATTGCTCCACAAGAGCAATATAAAACCAATTTTACTTGCCTTTGGGAAACCTATGCCTATGTCATCTTACCATTTGGTCTTTGTAATGCCCCAGCTAGTATTCAAAGGGTTATTTTGAGCATATTTTCTAATCTCTCCCATGATTATATTGTCATCTATATGTATGATTTCACTATTTATGGATAAATATTTGAATAAACTCTTACCAACTTGAGGAATGTTGTTCAATGCTACCAAGACAACCAATTATCTTTGAGCAATGAAATATGTTATGTGCTTATGACTAAATGGATTATGTTAGGGCATCACGTATCCCCTAGTAGAATTCAATTTGACCTAACAAATGTATGTATCATTAATGATCTATCCACACCAAAGAATCAAAAAGATGTTAAAAGTTTTTTAGGACATGTTGGTTATTATAGACAATTCATCAAAGACTTTAGTAAAATTACCACCCCATTGTTTAGATATCTTACTAAGGATGTTGAATTTATTTAGACTAATTATTGTCAAACTACCTTTCAGCAACTTGAAGACCTTCAAATAATAACTTTTGTTCTAAGAGGACCTAAATGGAAGAAGCCTTTTCACATCCACAAAAATGCATCTGACACAACTTTAGGAGTTGCTCTTGGACAAAAAGATGACTCTTTGAGTTATGTAATATATTTTATTAATATTATTCAAGGGGATGAACTCAACTACATTGTAGTACAAAAGGAATTTATTTTCGTCATCTATGCCATCAATAAATTTTGACACTACATAATAGGTTACCAAGTATTCATCTACAAGATCACATAACAATTAGGTATTTAATGAAAAAACTTGTTGTAACAGCCAAGATCATTAGATGGCTTCTTTTATTTTAGGAATTTGATAATACCATTATGGATAGACTAGGTAAGGATAATGTAGTTGTAGATTTTCTATCTTGACTACAAAATGATGAGCACAATCCTATTTTTGATGATTCTTTTCTTGTTGAGCATTTATTTGTAGTAACTATTCAATCTCTTTGGTTCACAAATATTACTATCTCTCTTGCTATAAGATCACTACCATAACATTTCTCACCTAGGGAAAAATAACATTTAATCCAAAAGAGTAGAAATTATTCTTGGATTGCAGGACATCTCTTTATCACTGGACTATATCCATTTTTGAGATGTATCTAAGAAGATCAAGTTTATAACATTCTTGGAGCCTACCATGATGAACCCTATGGGGGTCAATTTACTACCAAACATAATACTATGAAAGTGCTTACTTATAGATTTTATTTGCCTTATTTGCATAAGGATGTCATGATGTATATGCATAGATGTGATCAATGTCAACATATGGATAAACCCACTTGCTTTGATGAAATGACAGTACAACTGTAACAAGTTTTGGAACCTTTTGACAAATGGGGAATAAATTTTGTAGGTCCCATTGATCCTAAATCTAACAATAAAGAATATATACTTTTGTGTACTGATTATGTTACAAAATGGGTCAAGGTTAAGGCCTTAATCCATGCTTGAGATGAGAAAGTAGTAAAGTTATTGTATGAATAAATCTTCACCCACAATGGAGTACTAAGATAAATAGTCATAGACCAAGGACCATAGTTCACATCAAACCTCATAGTTGCCTTGGTAAAAGAATATGAAATTAGACACAAAAATTCTACCCCTTACTGTCCTTAGTCAAATGGTTAGGTGGAAGCAACAAATAGGGAATTTTAAAATATCCTTACTAAGACTATCAACATGTATAGAAAATATTGGTAAACTCATTTTTTGGAAGTATTTTGGGTTTAGAAAATCACCTAGAAAACCACAAGTAGTTTCACTCTATATGAACTAGTTTATGGTAAGAAGCCTATTCTGCCCATTACATTTGAGTATAGAACATTATGGAAAACACTTTATTTGGGCATGGATCTTTCCCAAGCTTAAAAAGATAGGATCATGTATCTAAATGCACTTGATGGACTAAGAAAGGAAGTACTTCATCACACTAAAATAGTGCAAAGACAACATGTGGGTTTGCATGACATGAACATCAAGAGTATGAATTTATAACCTAGTGACTAGGCACTCCTTTTTAACTCTAAATACAAGGATCATAAAGGAAAGCTTATGTCTAGATGGCTTGGGACTTATGAGATTGAGCATGTTTTTGATAATGGATTTGTAAATCTCATGACAATTAACTTTGTTTAATTTTTACTACCTGTTAACAACTACAAGCTCCAGATGTAAAAGAAACCATTTTATAAGGAAAATCCCACTTGCCAACTTATTGAAGAATAATATATGTTTCTTCTTCATGAATTAGATCAACCAATTCCTATAGTTGAAGGGTATTTTTTTTAACACTTCTCTAATATTGTCTAAGATAAGTAATGCTTCTTATAGCCAAGAATAAACCACTAAAATTGGATTAATTTAGGTTGAATAAAATCCTACCTCCTATAATTCTACCATTCTAGTTGAGTTGGGACTAGAAAATCTAAAATAAATTAAAAAATTCAATAATGAAAACTTTTGGGCATTATTGATGGATGTTGTATAAAAAAACTAGGTCTCTGGCTGATTAAATTCATTATAAAAAATAAAAGAACTATATAAATAAAAAAATTATTTTCATATGTTTTTGCTTGTATATTCATTCTTTTGTAGTAGAAAAACACTTTTGTCTTTGCTATAAGATGAAAATCTTACTACTGTAGGATATTTATTATTACTATAAGACATTTCTTATTACCACAGGAAAAAATTCTCACTACTAGATGAATTCTTATCGCATTATATTCTTAAAAATATTTTTTTCTTCCAATCAAAAGACAACACATGCTAATACACCTCACATCCACCACTTCTACTCATCATTTATGTATTAAGGAAAGGTATTCCTACAATTACTAAGGTAATTATCTTATATTTATTACATGTCATAAGTTTTAATTATTACTTAGATGATGGGTCTTAATTCTATTAAAATGTTACCATATCTTTCATTTATCACATCATCCCACAATATCTTCTTGTTCACTAATTAACATGACCATTGAAATGCTGCTAGTACCACCCCTTGTCATTACCATGAGCCCTTTGCACATGTTAGCTACGTCACTTGAGGACAAGTTATATTTTAAGTTTAGGGTATTTCCCATATTCAAATGTACTATCTCACTCCCAAATCAAAATACCAAACATTTCACCCAAGCTACAAAACCCTTATTGTAAGAGCTCAGATGCTACAACTAAAATTCCATCCTATAATATGGGAAGGTAGTTACTTAAACATGAGCCACTTGATATCTCTCTTTTGACCAATAAACAAGAAATATTGGTCCTATTTTAAGATGTATGATGGGCCAACTATTTTGAGAGGATACATTCTCTTGATCAGGGAATTTTATAAGAATTCATTGACTCATTATATAACAACTTGGAAATAGTGATATCCCTGTGAAGCTCAAAGCTTACGAAAACAATCTCCGGGAGTTAATAAAGGATAACAGAAAGAAAATGGATGAAGTAACATCCAACATTTGTGCAGCAGCTATCAATATAGGTAAACGAGCCAATGAGGAGACCAAAGCACTAGAGGGTCCCAGCAAAAGGACAAGGCAAAGTTCCAGAAAGAAAGATACACAAAAAGGAGCTTTGCTGGAGGTTACCACCTAGGAAACTGCTTTGAAAGAAAAAGAAGCCATGAACTTGATACTGGAACTGGATGAATAATTTGGTCCTTCTTGTTGGTAAAGAAACTGGTACAGTTCTTTGTTTTTCATTTTTTAGCTTTTGTTTGTTGTATCTCCAGACTTCTGTATCTGGGTTTTGATCGGATGTATCTCTTATGGTTTCAGGACCATTCAAAACCTGATTTTGCTACTTCTCTGTAGTGTTTTTTAGGTGTTGCCTGTGGGATTTGTTGTTCTTTCTTTGCTCTCTGTTAAAGGGTTTCGGGGCCCCTTCAAAACCTGCTTTTACCTCTAATCTAAAACTTTGAAATAGTGAGAGGAATGAAAATAAAGTTAATTGAAACCATTATCAATAGAGTAATTAGATTTATATGAATAGGGGAAGTATGGTAAAAAAAATTGATACCAAGGAAAATAGGTATAAATGCATTATAGGAGACAAAATATTGGATAATTCAAAACATGGCACTACATTATTATCGTTACTATGAAGATGGCCTATAGTTGTTGTGCTCATCTGTAGATTTTCCATGCTGCATTGAATTCATTTCAAATTCATGAATCATTTATGGCATGGTATTTAGATAAATGTCCCCATATTCTTACTTAAAATGATGACAAAAATGGTAGAAAATTTTCAAAGAGTTAATCCTAAAGTTATCTCTCATCATTCTTTAATTCAAATAATTGTTTAAGAATGATTACAAAGGGCTAGGCCTAATATAAGTTGGGAGGATTTTATCTAGATACCTAGAAATGTAGAAAGTATTAGTGAGGGAAATAAAGAAGAGATAAAATTAGAAAAGGAAATGGAAGTATAAGAATAGATGATATAAGAAATCCTTCTTATAGCACCACAATAACATGCAAAAGAAAACCTTCCTGTAGCTCCATAAGAACCTACATAAGAAGGTTTTCCTATAGCCACATAAGAAACTATAGAAGAATGTCTTCCTATAGACACACAAGAACATGTATAAAGTATAAATATTTTAGAAGGGTTTTTCACAGACAAAGAATCTATAAGAAGAAAGAGGAAACTCATTTTCCAACTTGACTCCAAGGAATATAAGGAAGAACTTCTATCTAACCCTAGAATAACTAACGTCACATTTACTCCTCACAAATACCATATATGAAGAGGAAAGATGAAATTTAAACCAATATATAAACCTTCTTCTATTATATAAATTAATAAAGATTCTAGATAAAAATAAACTACTAGCAGTCATGAATCATTAGAGGCATTTAGTTTTGATAACCTCAAGACTAACAAGGAAAAATGTTTTCAATAAGGTAATAAGGAGATAGAGTAAATAGAACATAGTCTTAAATATTTGTGAGAAGAACCAATGCATAAAGAGGTAGAATGAATGGAGAAACTTGTCATACAAGAGTAATTTCCAACTTTGGAGTAATCCCTATGGGAAATAGAGAGATTAAATAATAATAATAAGATTAGTCAAGAGGAGGAATAGATGCACTTGTTGTAGTAGCTTCTCAGTGACAACCCAATACAAAAAACCATTCTATAGTGATTGTTACACAAACTTCTACAGAAAAAAAGAAATAGGAAAAACCTATAACTACCCAAGCTATCAGGTATAATTCCTCATCTATGGTGTCTTCTAAATTGATGAAATGGATAGATAGTCACTATGAAAGTCTTAGGGCATTAACAAAGAACAAAAATAAATTGAATGAAGAGGTCAGGTTGAAATAATAAATAATATACAAACTATAGTATAAAATTGAATATATGGTAGGTTTTATTCAAGAGATAATTGATATTAGGCCTCCTACAAGGCTATATTCAATTTATCTTAAGGAGCAATAGCATAAGTTTAAATTCATGATAATTTACTATGACATGCCTTATGAAGTATTTGCTCCCCTCTCTTTATTTAAATTATATTGAGATAGATCACAAGAAGAATAAGCATAATTGTGTGAGTTATATCTTCATAAATATATTTTGCCTTATGACAGGGAATGAAATCCTAACCTTTGTGTTCGAGATGTCCTTTTACAGGAATTTCTATCATATCTTTTGAATGAGTAAAGGATAGGATGAGAGATGAATGAATACAATAAAAAATAAAGGGAAAGTCAATTGCTTATCAAAATAAAGTCTATTATACCTAATATTGTGTTTAAAAAATGGGATAACATCATGTTTTATAAGGAAGTCAAAACTTGTTTTGCAAAAAATGTGATGTAACCCAAGATTTTTGCTTGGGATTGAGAACATTTGTTAGAATTGCAAAAAAAATAATCTTGCATTAAAAAATTGAATGATATCACTCATAAGATAAAAAGGAAATATACATATTACACTTTAAATTTAAAGGTAGCATTTAATAGAGTCACAATATATATTCTACTTGTAGGTGAAATGGGATCTCAACTATTGAGCATAAAATTATAGATCCCTCTATTTTGATATCCTATTTTAGATTGACAAGATAAAAATCCATTAGATGAAGCCAAGGAGGTCATAAATTGGTAGTTGTATTAACAATGGCATGGATGTTATGCTCACCTATCAAGTCGCATCATAGATCCTATGTATTTCAAAACTATTTATGAAATTGAAATGAACAAGTTTGTTGCTCTTGGATGAGAAAGGTCTTAAGTTGGGGTGTATGATGAGCCCTAGAAATGTCATGTTTTTATATTATTATATCATGATCATCCTTCTTATTTATATTCCTTATAATTTAATTTTCCATAAAGTTTATATCCTTGAACAACCATAACCTTTCAAATAGAATTATGTTCTCATAATCTTTAAATAGTTAGAACTGTGTCTTGAAATCAAATATATAATAGTTATCCTCTACTATAGGATGTTTTTATCTATAATGTGTTTTAAATATGTTTTGAAGTAATAGGTATATAACACAAAACATCCTACAACAAAAGGGATGTCATCACTTAGAAACATCCTTTAGCCACTACATGACTAAAGCCAAGAGTGAATAAAATTTGATTCCTAGTTCAATCGACTCGCAGCAATAATAGTAACCTCCATGGAGTGAAATAAGAATGTATTTGAATATTTAAATAGATTTTTTTGTCCTAAGTCACATTGAAATATTCACATGAATTCTGACCTTAGTATAAGGAACCAATTTATGTTATCCTATAGCCAAATGTTTCTTAGTTTGGAGTGTGTATTATTTTGTATTAAAAACTCCCCTATTGTATATATAAGTGACATCAGGGTTGAGAAATTAGTAGATATCAATTAGAGAAATATATCAAAAGTACATTTTGTAAGACAATTATTATTGTAATTTCCTTACAATAATTTATTATTGCATTTTGATTAATATGAACAATCATTTTTAAGTCTATTTCATTATTGTAAGATGAAGGATTGAAGATGGAGTCTGAAGGAGGAAGGACCCCCTTTGAAAGTCTTGTAGCAACAATCCAACTTGTTAAACATCTAAGCATGTTATTTAGTTTCTTTATGTGTTGTATATTTTATTTCTAAATTGTTTGATTTCTAATCTTTCATGAAATTATTTTAAGAAAGATTCTAAAGATAAAATAGTGTAATCATTTAATTCATAGTATTGTATTCATATTCGATTATAGCATTCCATTTTTTGCATGGATTTAGCATCTTAGTGTACAATCAATAGAATTTTAAATTAGAAGATTGAATTCGCACATGTAGTGACTTTATCCAATCAATTTTACATCCTTAAGTTGACATTTAAATGAAATAGAATATACAAGTCTATGGTAACTCTCCTTGTTCATTTTGATGAAGATAAGTATATTTGATTGTGAATCAATTTCTAGTTAGTGATGATGATAGTATGAACATGAACATGAAAACAATGAAACTTTATTCATGGATATAGAAACAAACCATGAGGATTGCTCAAAAGGGAAAGGCCTTATGGATGATGAATAATCAAATGAAAAAGTGGATGAAGTGAACCTTGAGGCATAATTAGTGAGTCTTTTAGAGGAGTTGAAGTCATAAATAAGGAAGAATCATAAATTTTAGTCATTAGTTAAGGACTATGAAGAGAAGATTGGCTTGTTTGAATTTTTATGGTTATCTTGTTCTCTTTCTTGATTTTTTTCTATCTTATCTCTATCAGCACCAATAGTTATTATTGTTACTTGGTTGTACAAACCTTTCTCCCTTTCAAAATTCCTTATTAACCATGTCATCAATTAGTAAAAAAATCATCTCATTATCATCTTCTTTTACCAATCCACTTTGGATATCCCATTATTCCCCTTATTTCATTTCACAAACTAAGCATACACAAGGTTGAGACTTGAGATAACATGATGGTTCATAGTTTAGCATATGTGTTTTAGTCAATCATGTCTTTAGATACTTAACCTTGTTTAACTTAAGCCTATAGTTCAGTCATGTGTATCACTTTATCTCTCATGATTTGTCATTACAAGTTTGTATGGAGAAGGAATATTAAAATCCATAAAAATTTAAAATCCAAATCATTTAACAATAGGAAATGATCTAAAAGGTAATAGTCAAAATTTTCAAAAGTCATATCACACTAAAAGATGTGATTCTAAGCACATCTTCAATTTATAATCAAATATCAAAATCTACTTTTAACCTCATGATAGAGTCAATCTACATTGGGATATGGTAGGATAGTAAATTGGAAAAGTAGAATACAAAAATCTTTTAGTGCTACCTACTTTCTCATGCAAGTAACTAATCTTTATAGTAGACCAATCACTCTATAAGGGGTACTAAAGAATAGGGAACATGTTTTGGGATTATAGGTCCATTTTAATTTCCTTGTTCAAAACAAACAACATAATTTAATATTAGTACCTTATTTATGTGCCTACAAAGCTTTGTGCCTATAGTGAATAAGTATCTTTTGTATATTGATGGTCAGTAGTCACTTAGTGTCTTTTTATGTCTTTAGTGTGCCTCATATTTACTAAGGTTCTCTCATAATATGCCTATGTTATGCTTCTTACATTACCTTTTTTACTCCATAAAAACCTAATATTTGCCCTAGAGAAATATTTTTTTATTCACTGATCACTCCCCCTAGGGATTCCATTTATGAGTTGCAGTGTAAGACCTTTTAAAGGACAAAGCCTTCCTAAAAAATTACCAAGTTTTCAAATTACCCTTCAAAAAATATCATTTTACCATATATTTACCTTTTACTTCCACCTCATCTGTGCTTCCTTTGTGAGTTTTAGTGTAAGACCATGGATAGGACCTAGCCTTCCTAGAAAAATTTCCAATACCCAAGTCACAATGAAATTACATGTGTCAAATTTGAGATAAGATGTGATTGATTATGAGTTACACATCATTGACATGATTCCCATATTTATTTAGTATGTTTTATGATTACTTAATTAATATTTCACTTTTATCTTCCTATTTTTTGATTGCATGTAAGAATCCCACCATTTTTTTCTTATTTTTTTATACATCCCAGCTTCAATTAGTGTGATTGATTCAATACCATTTTTCCAATTTTTTTCTCTTTTATACATCCTAATGTGATTTAGTATCACTAATTAAATTAATTGATATGTTTTTATACAATTTGTCTTTCAAGTGTTTTCCATTTTACTAAATTAATTTCATACTTCCCAAAGTCATTTAGTGTGATTTTACTTTTTTTAATTTGGTGGTAATCCTTTCTATAGTTTAAAAACATTTTTTTGTGTTATTAATTTGTTATAATTAGTAATCTTTTGTTATTACACATTTTTTTTTATCATGATATAGTGTGTAGTGAATTCATTCTTTTATTAATTATACTTTTCCAAGTCTTTTTTGCCTGTTTGTTTTTAACCATGCATGTGTACTACATAATTCTATAAAATAAAATACTCCACATATATTTCTTATAACATATCCAATAAAAGCACAATACATTTTCTAGAAATAAATATATCTGAGCATCAACTACCACAACCAAAATATAACTCATGAGATCAAAATGTAACTACAAAAACATTATATCACTATATATCATGTGTTTTGATATAAAATACAAAAATATATCACTCCAGCTCTATGGTTGTGGTCTATCATTCTTATCTCATGGCCTATCAACACTACCCATAGATGCCTTGAAACATCCCCTATACATAGTATATTGTAATGAGGATGTCTAATATTTTAACCCTATTACTTATCCTTATAGGTTATCCACTTGGAACTATACCTATTGTAGTTGGATTGTGGTAGCCATATGTGTGGCTCTCTCCTAAGATAAGACCTAGAAATCTTGTGCCTCTTCTACTCCCACCCTTTTTGATGGATGCAATCCATCCCCATGTGTCTATATTTTCCTCACAACCTCCCCCACTAGTCTAAACTAGCATACTTGAGATGGGGAAGATGGTACCATAGGATCATCATGAGTGGTGGGGTTGTATGGTGCCAACACTCTGTCTAAAATATCAGGGTACACTGTCATGACTAGGGATCCCCATCTAGTATCCTCTATCATAGGGTATGTACAAACCAAAAACTAGATATATATCACATCACACATACATCTCAAAATCTATCTAGATTTATAAAATCATATACAACTAATATTCTATCTCAAAAAATAAAATTTAAAACATTTCTTGCTTACCTTGGTGTCACCAACCACCATCTCCCTATCCGCTCATCTATTGAGCACAATATCTCCATTAGCCTATTCCCCAAGAACCTAGTCCATGGGTCATCTCCATATCAACATAAATTTTAAAGTCACCACCCATGTATGTTGTGGGAATCTATTTGGTGGTGCCTCTATCAACTAACTCTACCCTAGGCTAATTATTAGGTCATCTTGCGTGACCACTCTCATCTATGCTCAATCTCACTAATGGAATATCCATTGATGATGTGTTTGATGTGGTCATTCCTCCTACTAATATTATGCCTATTATGGTACTTTTTACACCCTCGTATCCACATCCATGTCCTCTCCTCCTTTGGCTACCATCTATTATTCTTAACTAGCCCATGGTCTTATATACTATGTCCTAATCTCTAGTCTCTCAACTGGCACTCCTCTTCCTCTCCCCTTATCTCTCACACATACCATGCATAAAACATAGGCACTACTATATGAAGCATTGGATGAGGGAGTTCAAACAATCCTAGAAAGCATGCCATCAATTGTGGCTCTACCCACTAGGTATAATGTCCCTTGATCCACAATCAAGCTAGCCCTAATGCCAAATTCACCCAACTAGGCCAAATAGTAATAATATATGTGTAGGTTTTCCATATTACCTCTCCTCATGTGACTATTTATAGTGCTAACATATGGGGCATGACCCATGCCACCTTGCTTTCTTGGTCTCTGACTCGATCTATCATAGCTTTATTTTTATTAAAATACTAAATAATACCAAATGATTTTTTCACCCTATTTATATTTACTATTTAAAAATTAGTTATGTTTCAAAATTTTACCATCAAAATTCTTATTTTGATCATATCTTTGTCTCTACAAAATCTTTGTCTAAACTATAAAATGTTCTAGAATCTTGATGTCATAGAGAATCTTTTTAACTATCATATGTCTATATTGTAAAAAATTTAGTTTTTCACTTTTGGTGCTAATATCTTTAGGTTCACCTCACATTGGACACCTTCATATTTTCTCACAAATACATATTTATCTAAAGCACTAAGGTAGTTAAAGATATGTTTTTTAAATTATGTCTTTTCATTTATCTTATTTTATCCTGAATACACTTTATCTAGATTCAAGATTTTGTATCACTATGTTATTTTCCTAAAGCACCATCCCATGTTACACCTACTTGACACATGATGATATTTGATTGGGCCATATGTATTAACATAATATTTTCATACTTTTTCAATAATTAATTATCTTTATCTTGTAGGAACCTATTGATCTCAATCTCTCTAAGTGCATGCCTTAAGAGGGTGTATCATGAAAGGGGTGGATAGATGATTGGTGCTTCATAGGATTGTTGTCCCTTTTTCCACTTTTTATCTAAAAACTTGTCTCCTAAAACCATTACCCTAAGATTTGCCTCCTATTTTTCACCTTTCTCTAGTCTTTTACCACATTCATTAGCCTTTTCTATAACCTAAACACCTTTTTGATAGTTTACATGACATAATTAGTTACATCAACCTTATATCCTTATTGATAAACTTTATTAGGGACTAGTTCAACCCATGGGAATCCTAGTCCATTACCTAGTTTGTTTTTGTCATTTACGATACTAGGTTGACCAAGTCGACCTTATTATGTTTAGAAGTGTTATCAATGATGTCAAGGTTGATGTCATTGATGTGATAAGGAAGCCATGTGTAAAGAGATGGTTTTAAGGAAAGAGATAATTTTAATTCAAGAGAGAATTTGAAGGAAAGTAATGTTTATTTTGTTGGTTGATATCAAGGTTCAGGTTAGCTTGAAGTTATCAGTGTTTTCACAAAAGAGTATGATGGTCAAGGGAGCATTGAAGAATTATTATGAGGCTCTAGGTCTGCATGACGTCATGAGACAATATTTATTAGAAAGAGATTATTGCAGTGCTGTGAGAGTGCCATCTAAAGAGTTTTATTGTTTGATATCATTGAGGTTAGCATGTTTTGTACTAGTTCTTGAGTACAAGGTATCTTTAAAAATATAGTCTAGACCATGTGATAAGGTGTGCATAGTAAATTTTGGTTAAGTACAATCTTGTGAGAGGATTTTTTAAATTATGTGATCTTGTAAGTAAAGTGTATATACTCTCATTAGTGTTTCAAGTTTATTTGTCAAGTTTCAAGTGCTTAAGAAGCCTAGTCATGGCACTAGTCATGGAATGTAAAGTCCTTTTGATAAGGTATGAGAATGGTGGCTTAGTGATATGAGTTAAAACAAGTATGAATGGATGTATGAGATTTATTGATCATGTATGTGAGGCATTAGAGCACTAATAAGAGTATTAGGGTGATCCTACATGGGTAAAACCTTTAGACCAAGTCTACACCTAGACCACTTCTAGAACCTACTTAGCCTAATGAGGTATCATGATCTACTGTCAAGGCATATGAAGTATGTATGTCAATTTTTAATCATGAGATATGTTGTTTGAGTATGCGAGTGAGGTGGAGATCACATGGAAAAAGGAATGAAGGTTAGTTTTAAGGACTAATATGGTTTGTAAACTAATGTTTAGAGAGAGAGAGAGAGAGAGAGAGAGAGAGAGAGAGAAAATTAATGAGGGGTCATGATCATATTTCAAGGTATATGAGATCATATAAACATTATCATAAGGTATGTTTTTTAAGAAAAATTCATGTAGTTTGAGGTCATAGTTTTAATGAAAATGAATAGAAAGTGGTTTTTATGTCTCTTAAGTGCTAAAAATGAAGGGTTCTCAACTTGAGAAATATTTTCTTGTGCTCATTAGCTTATCAAAAATTTGCATGGGAACCTAAGCTAGTCATGGTAGATAGGAAGGGATCCTAGATCAAAATTATAAGCATTTATTTTTGTATTGATGGAATATCGTTTATGAATGTTTCTTAAGAATGTAAATAAGTTTAAACCATCTTAGAACAATAATGACTAAATATTGAATATGTTGATCAAAAGTGCCTAGAATGGATTGTTATTCTCAAGTAAGATATTAGAGTATGTTGACCAAATTTGACCCTACAGGTCAAATTGGGACACCTATAAGTAAAAAATTGATATTTATAGGGTTATAGGGGGTTTTATATTATGTCATAGGGTGTATTATATGTTAATTTATGTCATTTAATGATACATTTGTCTTATTAGTTAATGTGTCATTTAAAGTCATTTAGTGATCTAAATAGAGAATTTAATGACTTGTATAGCATCCTTGGGAAATGTGAGTGTTACAAAAGGTTATTTAAAGTTACATGTTTCAATTATTCCTTATTTAGCTATTCCTAATTGAAAAGTGGTAGGTTCTTCAGAAAAAGTGTAGTTTTCTTGAAAAAGAAGGAGTTTACTTGAGTTGTACAAACTTGTATAGAATTTCAAAGTTAGGGACATTTAAAGAGTGTCATTTTGTCTTTAAAACACTTAATTTAGTTATAAATGGTATCATAAGCTTAACAAATGAATAAAACCACTTATCTCTCCTTCCACTAGGATTGGCAAGTAAAAGTAGGCTTCAGGTTTGTACCTAGTATGGTCAGCATAAGAGGTTTCAAAAAAAATTATCTTTGGGGTTTATTATAAACTTATTAATATTAAATTTTGTTTTTGGTTCTATATTAATGGTTTCTTATGTTTTATGAACCATTCCTAAGAAGTTAGACCATCTAGTTTGCTTGTTAATTTATTCACCCTATAAGGTTTTCTTTGTTTTGGAGAATTCCATACATTTCAATTGTTGATATTGTCTATAGATGATTTTAAATCCCTCATAAAGTGATTTCCATTATTTTTTTAAATTTTTTGATTTTTGTGGTCTAAACATCTTAGGTTGCAAGAAAAGACACTTTTTATGTTGATGGCAGTTTCCCACCACTTCTAATGCCTTTAGGTATTGGAAATTGTGTCAAATGATAGTGATGTATTTTTTCCATGTTTAATGTGTTGTTTAATTTCATTATATATTCATTACCAAAATCATCTTCATGTTTTATAGTCATACACTACACATACACATAATCTACCACTAGAATGTGCACCTCCAGGTGCTCTTATAGGGAAATTCACATTGAAAATGAGGTTTGAAACCTATTTTAGATCATTTAGAATGTGATGAGTTAATCTATGGTATTTGGATAATCCTATAACTCATAATAAGTCATAAACAATGCACACTACCAAACTCACATTTTTTGCTTATACACAAGACAATGTTCACCTACATGTGTTTGGAAGAGAGAAAAAAAGTTAGAATAAAGGTTTTGAAATGGTTTTATAAGTATTCATGATGGTAATCCCCCATGTGAATAATTGGATAAAATACTATGTCTATTATTAAGGCCTAACCAATGCACATTGTCCATAATCTATCACTACCTACATATAACGTAGAATTTGCACCTAGAGGTCTCCTATTAGAAACCAATCATTTTATAAATGATAATTTGAGATGGGCATTGTCATTGGTAATTAGAGGGTATATTTTCAAGTTTTGATATGAGTTTAAAACTCATAAAGGTCATAAAATAGACACCTTGTCCATGCTTATAACTTTATTGCCTATGTATCAGGATAACCACCTATAGGCGGTGTCGACAAAAAACTAAAATACTCATGGAGTATTTCAGCATGATGAAACCTTCCTTAGAAGTCTTAAAATGTTATTTTTACCATGGTAGGTCATTTTAGGTGTCAAGTTGTAAATTTGAACTGGATAAATACTCAAAACATGAGATATAGGTTCAGGCCCATTTTCCCTAAACTATGAAAATAGAGGTCTAAGGGTATTTTATGAGCACCATATAACATGGTTACAAATAATATGCATTCATATTAATGACTAAACATATTATTACATACATAGGAAAAGTTCCATGAATTTTTTTTAGGGATAATGACCAGGGGAAGAGAGTTTTTGAGAGGCCTAAATTTACCTACAAAGATAATAGACTCAGGCATTGATGTCTATAAAAATTTTATCCAAAGCAACCTTGCACTCCAAGTTGATAGTTATAGACCATGCCAACATATGGGAATTGTTAAAAATGGTTAAATTGAGAGGTACTAGAATAAATATCATTAAAGTGAGATCATATACTAGTTTTTTCTTCCCATGTACACTTCCAATTTGTACACTGAGAAAATGCTAACCTATAGCCAGTCCTCAAGAGTTACACTCAAATTTAGGTGCCAAAGGGAGAAGTGGGAGAATTTAAGAGTATGTTCAAACTTTATTAAGTGATATATATATATATATATATATATATATAAAATAGTATATAGGTCACAAATATAGGAATATATACTATGTTATTAGGCTCTGTACTCACCTACAAGATCTTATTTGACCTAAAGTTGACTGGGTCTGAGTTTAACAAATAGTGAGTAGGTTTGAGGTTCAAAGTGTGGAGAAGAACTAGCAAAAGTGAATAATTATTTCCAATAACTTATAAAATTATATTTTAATGTATAAATAGGTCCTATGTACTATTTCCAAGGCTAAACCAAGCACAACCACCTATAGGATTTTACTTAAATATAGTCAAGAAAGGTAGCACAATCTTGACCAGTCAAGGGTATAACGAGGCATGTTGAATATAGGGGTGATGAAATGACTTGAAAAACTTTGGTTAGTTTTTTTTATAGAATTGATACACCCTCATAAAATATAAAACAAGCATGGAAATGACCCCATTGATGCAATATGTAGTCCAAAGTGCAAATCTTGCACACAATTTATTGTCTAGCAAGTTTATCTTAGGTCTTAAAGCATTTGGGAGGTCAAAACATAAAACAAAGAGATAAATATTTTTACATAACATGTTTATGAGTTGGATAATATATAAAAAGGAATATATTTTTTGGGATAATAGGGTAAGTATCCTATATTTTATCTCAGATAGAGGGTACTTCCCTAGGTGCACATACTGACAGATTTAGAAAATAGGGATAAATGTATGGATAAGGAGATGTTTGAACCATTATATAAGGTATGAAAAGATAAATTAAATACAATAAAACATGAAGAACTAAACACAAAATAATGAAACCAAAAATAACTATCTAGAGTGCTAAGTATGCAAGTAGGATTATTTGAGGCCTGGATCCCAATGGGGGGTCCAACTTCACTTATAGACCCTAGTCAGATTTATACCATATTTAAAATTGTTTTTGAGGTCATTATATACATTTATAATATTTTATAATGTCTATAACCTCTTTAGAATGTCACTTTTGGCTCAAAAACCATTTAAGCATGCAAGAAATGAGGAAGGAACTCGATAAGCCAAGTTGAAGTGCTCACATCTTTCATGAGACTTTGCATGGAGGACAAAAAATTTCATTGGAGTTAAAATATGTAATAAAAAACCTTCTTAAGGATTTTTTTTTCCAAATTTAATATCCCATATTTATTAACAAACCTTAAGAGGTAAAAATAGGCTTAAACCCTTGCAAACCCTAGTTATTGATTGGATGGAGAAAATGAGGTTGGAAAGTTATTCTAATGGACCATTTTGACCATTAAAGTGATTGGAGACTATAGATAACTCTCTTAGGATACTCCCCATTATGATGATCTTTACCAAGTTATATGGATAGGGTATAAAACATGGTACTTTTTAATATTATCTTTTTTAGGTTCTATAAGGTGTCTAAAGATGAAATAAAGTTTGATGGAAATATTAGGAATTAATGTAACTACCTATGGATATTTAATTCCTTTTAAAAATTCCTATGTGCTTCAAACAACCTCTTCATCTCAACTAGTCAAAATTGGCATATTTTAAGGTGTGCCTAATGACTCTAATGTAATGAAGGGTCTTGAAATATGTCATTAACTACATCCCACATATTTTCATGGAAAACTAAATTCAAATTTAAATCCAAGTGTTTAAGGTGTGGAAAAGAGGAGTTTCTTAGACTACAGATGATGATAGTTCATTTTAAGAAGGTTCTAGATGACTAGGACAACAACCAATGAATGGAGAGGCATGTATAAAATACTTATCATTCATTCCAATAATTATACTTATACATAATAAATTTTGGGACATTTAAAAAGATCCATATCATGAAGGTAGACTCTTGATCTAGAATGAGAACTTTCATGCCACTTTTCATGAGTTTCATGCCTTGTATGGCCACTTGTCTCTTCTAAACTTAAATGGTTCATCTCATATCCTCTTCTCATAAACATTTAACTCATTTTTTTAGCTTGAAATGTTTCCTTGTGACCCTTGAACTTCTTTATTCTCCTCTCTCTCTCAAGTTCTATAATAATTAACAATTTTGGCATTTGTAATTCATGCTCCACCTAAGTATGGTGAAGCCTTACTTATTTACATACCATTTGATCAATAATACTACTAATTTTTACCTATTAATGAATATTAATAGTGTTTTTTACTTGGATGATTGATCTTTCTTAGTGATAACTATGATTTCCTTAACATATTATCTTATTCTTTCATCCTATTTTCAATTAGAAAGCTTCTTCTTATATGGCATGTGAAGTGTTATAGTAAGTGTTAAGATTGAGTAAGTTAGTCTATTAACTAGTGCCATTTCAAGGCCTATTGTCTGATCCTCCTAGACTAAACATTCATCCATAACCTCACTATGTAATATTTATGTGAGAAGATGTAGATTAGAGAAGTTTATGTTTGGTTTGTCTCTTGGTTTCATGTGTAACATGTAGCTGGTTGGAAGTCATCAAATTATTTGGTGTATCACCTCCCTTAGGATAGTCTATTTTCAGTTTTATATCTCCCTTTTCCCCAATTTTTTTTTTTGTTTATTAGTGATCCAAAGTGGTACATCAAGGGTGGTAGACCCTCCTAGAGATTCACTTCATATTTAGGCTCCACACAAGCCTAGAGGCATTCCAATTATGTCACTTAGATGAGGAGAGCTAAGACATCTCCTCAAAGGGTGAAAATAAAAGTGAAAATAGTTTTTGGTATGCCTATTGGGATTCTTAGTCCAAGAGGTTGAAAGAATTTTTGTGTTAGCTTTCAACAATTAGCATTTAGAGGTATCTATCTAAGCACCAATAGTGACTCTGAATGATAACTTCTAGTTGTAAGTAACCTAGGTATATCTATTTGAAAATTTTGATCAATTTTTGTGTTTCCTTTGACATATGAGGTTGATATGGATAGTTATGGCCAATAATATCATGAACTTTCTTATCAACCTTGCTATGAACTAAAATTTACTCCTCAACCATCCTCTAAAAATGGCTATCAATCCTATGACCCATGGTATCCTTATAACCCTTCATTTCCCTCTCCATATGGCCACCATGTTGTTGGAAAACCCTATGTGGATGGTTACCAAAAAACCTATCAAGAGACACCTCTATATCAGTCCCAATATGAGCCCTATCATTCATATCATGATGCTTATCAGCCTCAAGAGTACTCCTATGAGTCTTTTCATATGAAATCAAATGTTTCCATGGATTGCACACAAATATATTATTGTAAAGATTTAACTCATGATTATTTAGGTGTTTCTCCTTCTAATCAACCCAAGAATTCACTTCCCTATGAGCTTACTAGAGCCCATCTTGAGAGAATAAAGGGAAGAAGAGAAAACTCAATTCATGGCTGATCAAGAAGACCACATGAGTGACTATGAGGAAGAAATAACAATAGGGGCTCCACTTTGTGAATAAAAGGACAATCCAAAATATTTTAACTCCATATTTGAAGGGATGTGTGTCTATGAAGTAGACTCTAATGCCTTTATTTTTGATGGGATGTGTATTCATGAGGAATGTGACCAAGACTTGAAAAGAGTGTTATTTGAAGAAGAATCCATGTCTAATCATGAGTTTGTAGATTACCATCTCAAGAATGAAGTGTAATGTGCTATCAAGGATGGAAAATAATTTAAAGTCACTCTTCAAGAAGTGGCATTCCTAAGAGAGTCTCATAAGACCAAGGTAGAGGAAATAGTTCTTGAAGATGAAATTCATGAGGAAGAATATTTATGGTAAAAGTTTAATGCCATATGTGAGTAATTTGATAAACATAAAGATGAAGGTGTTTGTACTGGTCAAGAGCCTACTGTCATGAAGCCATTTGATGATGCTATTGTATAATAAGTTGTAGACATGGATAATGATGTCAAGGCTAAGAGTACTATGATATTTTCAATCTTACACATCAAGGATCAAGTTCATGAGAATTTTTATTTTTAGACTATTTTATTTCAAGAGGAGTTCATTTACTTAGTAAACTTGTATGGAGCTACTTGGTTCTCCCTGAACCTCATGCCAATGGAATTAGAAAACACCATGAAGAAGATAGAGGCATCAATTCTAATGGTCAAAGAGATACATGTCTCACTAAATCCTTCATGTCATGAATCAAGGAAGGTTTCAAACTTCCCCTTTGACCCAAGAGGGAGGTATACTTAATTTTTGTTATACATAGTAGTTTATTTTTCTAATTTCCCTAAGTACTTTGAGCACATGTGTGTCTTGTTAGTGTTTTTATTTTGTTTTTTTGTGTCATTTGTTTTATATGCTTGAGGTAATTAGTGGTCTTATCTTAATAAAGTATGGTTTATAGGTTGTCAAAGGTAGTTTCAATATTCATGTAAATGTGACTCCATAGCCCAATGGACTAATAAGGCTATTACTCTAGTTAGTACAATAGGCATAATACACCTATGAGTCACTAATTTGCATAATACACCTATGAGTCACTATTTTGTTGACCCAATTTGACCCTATAGGTCAAATTGGGACCCCTAAAGGTAAAAACTTGATATTTATATGTTTATTATTATGTCATGGGGTGTATTATATGTTAATTTATGTCATTTAATGATATATTAGCCTTGGTCATTAGTCTTATTAGTCAATATGTCCTTTTAAGTCATTTTAAAGGTCTAAAAAGAGCATTTAGAAATTTGTATAGCCTCCCTAGGAAATTTGAATGTTATAAAAAGTTATGTCACATGCCATGTGTCACATTATGCATTATTCAACCATTCCTAACTGAAAAGTGGCAGGTTCCTCAAAAAAATGGTAGTTTTATTGAAAAAGATGAGTTTTATTGAGTTGTACAGACTTATACAAAATTATATAATTGGGGAAATTTTATGAGTGTCCTTTGGTCTTACACACACTTAATTTAGTGATCAATTTGATCAGAATCTCAAAAAAATGAAGAAAACCATTTGTCTCTCCTTTCAATAGGCTTGGAAAGTAAAATTAGTCTTTAGGCTTGTACGTGGTATGGTCAACATAAGAGCTTTTAGGAAAAATGATATTAGGGGTGTATTTTTAAATAAATAATATTCCATTTGATGTTTAGCTATTTAGGAATGGTGTCTTGTGCTTTATAAACCATTCCTAAGAAGTTTGTCTATCTAGTTTGCTTGCTAATCTATCCAACCTATAGGTTTTGCCTTGTTTTGGGGAAATCCATACAATTCACTTACTAATGTTATTTTAATATTATGTTGTATCCCTTCTCAAATTAGTCCCATGCTTGGTTTAAATTTTTTTTGTGGCCCAAACATCTCAGGTTACAAGAAAATATATTTTCTATGTTGTTGGAAGTTTCCCACCACTTCCAACACCTTCAAGTCTTGGTAATGGTGTCAAAGGATAGTGATGTATTATGTCCATGTTTAAAGTGTTTTTTTATTTCAATATATATTCATTCCCAAAATCATCTTCATGGATTGAAATCATACACTACACATACATAGTCTACCATTAGAATGTGTACCTCTAGGTGCTCTTATGGGTAAATTCACATTAAAAATGAGCTAGTGACACCTACTTTAGATACTATATAATGTGAGGATTAAACTAAAGGATATTTTTATACTCCTATAACTCATAATAATTCATAAACATTCACATTACCAAACTCACATTTGCTACTAGTACACATGATAATTTTCACCTACAGATGTTTGCAAGAGAGAATCAAGTTGGAATAAAAGTATTGAAAAGGTTTTGAAAGTATTCATGATGGTAATCAACCATGTAGATAATTCGAGAAAATACTAGGTCTATTTATGAGGTCTAAACAATGCAAATTATCCATAATCTAGTTACTACCTACATACAAGTCAAAATCTACACCTACAACTATCCTCTTAGAAACCAAGCATTTTGAAAATGATCATTTGAGCTAGGTAGGGTCCTTGAAAATCAAAATAATATATTTTAAAGTTTTGATATGATTTTAAAACTGATAAAGGTCACAAAATAGGCACCTTGTCCATGCTTATAACTTTGTTTCATGTGTATGAGGATAACCACCTACAGGTGGTGTTGATAGAAAAGTAGAATACTCATATAGAGTGTTGTATCATAATTAAACCTTCCTTAGAAGTACTAACATGTTTTGTTGACCACGATAGTTAATTTTAGTTGTCAAGTTGGAAATTTTAAGTGGGGAAACCTTAAAAACATAAAATTATATTTTTAGGCCCGTTTTCCCTAAACTATGAAAATAGAGGTCCAAGGGCATTTTGTGAGGAACATATAACATGGTTAAAAATCGTATTGATGCATCCTAATGACTAAAGATAGTAGCACCTACCTAGGAAAAGTTACATGATAAATTTTGGGGGAGAATGACTAGGAGAAGATAGTTGTTGAGAGGCCTAAACTTCCCTGCAAAGATACTAGACTCTAACATTGATGTCTACAAGACTTTAATATAAAGTAACCTTGCACTCCAAGTTGATAGTTTTAGATGATGCCAACATATGGGAGTGGTTATAAATGGTTGAATTGATTATTCTTGGCATAAATATCATTAAAATATGAGGATATATTGGGTTTTGCTTCCTATGTACACTTCTATTTCATAAACTAAGAAAATGCTAACCTACAACCAGTCCTCAAGGGTTACACTCAGCTTTAGGTGCCAAAGGGGGAAGTGGTAGAATTTAATAGTATGTTTTAAATTTATCAAGTGAGTTGTATATCAATTATTATATAGGTCACCAAGATAGGAAGATATATTGTGTTATTAGGCTCTAAACTCACCTAAAGGATCTTATTTGACCTATAGTTGACTGGGTCTGAGTTTGACAAATAGTGAGTGGTTTGAGGTTCAAAGTGATGGAGAAGAACTATAAAAAGAGAAAAAGTAGGTACAAGCACTTATTATATGATATTGTAATATATAAATTTATCCTTTGCAATATTTCCAAGTCTAAACCAAGCACAACCACCTATAGGATTTATTGAAATATAGTTAGGCAGGGTAACATAGTCTTGACCAGTCAAGGGTATTAAGAGGCATGTAGAAGATTGGAGTGATGAAATGACTTGAAAAAATTTTGTCAGGGATGTTACATAATTGATATACCCTCATATAATATAAAATAGGTATGGAAAGGACCTTATTGATGTAATACATAGTCCAAAGTGAAAATTTTATAGCATAGTCTATCATCTAGCAAGTTTGTCTTGGGTCTTAAAGCATTTGGAAGGTCAAAACATCAAACCAAGGGCTCAAAATTTATAGATAACAATTTTATGAGTTGGATAATATCTTAAATTGAATAGTTTGTCTAGGATAATAGGGAAAGTAACCTGTATTTTGTCTAAGATAGAGGGTACTTCACGAGGTGCACAAACTAGTAGATTTAGAGAATAAGGATAAATGGATGGATAAGGAGTTGTTTGAAGATTTTTAGAAGGTATTTAAAGATAATGGACATCCAAGCCAACATTAATAACTAAGAATAGAATAATGAAACCAAAAATAATGGTTTGGAGTGCTAAGTATGCAAGTAGGATTGTTTGAGGCCTAAAGACCAATGGGGGGTCAAAATTCACCTCCATCCCATAGTGAGTTTTATAACATGTTGAAACATGTTTTTGATTTCATTATAGACATGTCTAAGCATGCATATAAAACCTTGAAAAAGCCACTTTTGGATCATATACCATTTAAGCATGTAGAAAATGAGAAAAAGAACTCGATAAGCCAAGTTGAAGTGTTCACATATTTCATGATATTATAGATGGAGGATAAAGAAGTTTATAAGAGTTATAAAATGTACTAAACAAAATTATTGTGTGATGTTTTTTCAAATTTAATGTGCCATCTTTATGAACAAATCTTAAGAGGTTAATATAGGCTTAAACTATTGCAAACTCTTGTTATTGACCCGATGGAAAAAATGTGGTTGGAAAGCTATTATAATGGACTAGTTTGACCATGAAAGTGATTGGAACCTAAAGAAAACTCACTCAATATACTACTCATTAGGATGAGTTATATGAAATTTTATGAATAGGGTATAAAATAGGGTAATTTTGACTATTTTATGTGTTTTGTAGGTTCTAAGAGTATAAAGATGAAATCAAGTTTTTTAGAAATCTTAGGAATTAATATAAATACCTATAGACATTTAATTCCTTGGAACTATTTCTAAGTGAGCCAATAATTTGATTCATCTCAACTAGTAAAAACTAGCATACTTACCAAGCTAGTGAGAAGGAAGGAAAACTTCAAGTGAACTAATTTTAAGGTGTGACTAATGAATATAGGGACATGGAGGGTATTAAATTATGGAATGAAATACCTCCCATGGATATTCATGTAAAAATTAACCCAAATTTGTATCCAAGTGCACAAGGTTTGGGAAAGAGAAGTTTTTAATACTATAAATGATGATAGCTCATTTTGGGAAGGTTTTAGATGACCAAGTCTAAAAAAAATACATGGAAAGGCATGTATAAAACACTTCCCATTCATTCCAATCATCATACCTTTCCTTAATTAGTTTTGGGATGTTTAAATAGATCCAAATCATGAACTTAGTTTTGTATGCCATAATGTGAAATTTTGTGCCACTTTTCATGAGTTTAATGCCTTGTATAGTCACTTGTCATTTATGACCTTTTTATGTTTAGTCCCATATCATCTTTTCATGAAAAAGTAACTCATTTTATTATATTTAAAATTGTCTTTGTGACCATTTTAATTCTCTCTTCTCTCTCGAGTTCTATAAGAACTAACCGTTTTGGCCTTTGTAATTCATTCTCCACATGAGTATCATGAATCCCTACTCATTTGCATACCATTTGATCAATATGACTACTTATTTTTACCTCTTCATGACTATTCATAGTGTATATTACTTATATTATTGATCTTACTTAGTGATAACTATGATTTCCTTAGCATGTCTCATTCTTTCATCCTATTTGTAGTTGGAAAGATTCTTCTTGCAAGGCATGTGAAGTTCTCTAGGAAGTGTCAAGGTTGAGTGAGGTATTATATTCAATAATCCAATTTTAATGCATATTGTCTATTCCTCCTAGCCTAAAAATTCATCCATAACCTCATAATGTAATATTGATGTGAGAAGATGTAGATTGGAGAAGTGTATGTTTAGTTAGTCTCTTGGTTTCATGTATAACATCTAGCTGGTTGTAAGTCATCAACTTAGTTTTTGTATCACCTCCATTAGTATAGTTTGTTTTTATTTTTATATCTCCCTTTTTTCCTCAAAATTTTAGGTGTAGTAGTGATCCAAGGTGGTACATCAAGGGAGCTAGTCCTACCTAGAGATTCACCTCATTCTTAGGCTACCCACAAGCCTAGAGGTGTTTCAATTATGCTAATTGGATGAGGAGATATGATCCATATCCTCAAAGGGTGAAAATAAAAGTAACAACATATCCTATAGTGGACTCTTCTAGGTACCTCTATGTGGTACTAGCTATAGAGAGGAGAGAGAAAATGTTGAGTTACAAGCTTACTTTAAAAGAAGTTGTAGAAGTCAAAAGTTGCATTGGACATAGTAAGAAAAATGATAGAGAAATAAGGTAGAGACTCATGATTTATGTACATGAAGGTTTATATATAGGTTATAGTCTTCAAGTTTTCTAAGCCACTCATCCAAGTTAGTCAGTCACTAATATACCTAATAGTGTAAATAGTGAAAAACCTAGGCAGTAATGAGAATATGATTAGGAATGTGTTATCATGATAGAATGATGAAATAAAGAACATGGATATGTTATTTTTGTGAATATTATATCCCATTAATTATTTTTATAAATATTTAAAGCTATGTATAATGGTGAAAATGATGAAGCCAAAATGGCTTGTCTAGCTCAACGAGGTCTAGGTATAGTGAGGTCATATGATTGGTATACAAGACCAATATTTACCATTTTACTATATGATATTTGCATATAATAATGGTATAATTATCTCATAGGATCATATAATTTTATAATAATTCTTTGAAAGTGGTTATGTAGGTTTTGAATGCCAATGTCACTATGACTTTGCTTTAAGGTAAATTGGTAGTTCTAGATAAGCAAGTTGTAGTGATGAGTTTGAAGCTCTATGCCCTGACTTGGATTATATAATGAATATGGTGTTGTATTTTATGACTTAAAATTAATTTTAATTTTTTTTTTAAACTTTTAATCTAGTTTAATAGGTTAAAATTTTGAAATTAAAATAGATTATCTAGTTCATGTAGGACTATGTGAGATAAGGTTAAGAGATTGATCTGCAAGACCAGTGTTTGATATTAAACCTTATGGTTTTTATGATTTAGGTTGTTTTAAATATGTTATATAATATTTTTTAATTTATTTATAATAATTAAAAATTTAATATTAGGTTTTGTATTTTAGGTAGTTTCATGATTGGAATTTGGCAGTCCTGGTAGTTCTAAGTGAGCATACTGAAGAGATGAGTTTAAGCCTTTTTGCCCTAAGTTGAAGTGTTTCAAGAATATGGTGATTAACATGAGGTCATATAGAATCTATATATTAAATTTTTTAATCATTTTTTATTTTCTTATGTGAGTTTTATCTTTAGTATTAAAAAGCATATTTTTGGTGTACACATGGCTAATAAGTTTGAGTACTAATGAGGTGTTTCAAGAAGTGATTTGTTGTAAAATTTCTTGTTGAGATTAGAAGACATAACTGAGGGTATATTTGATTTTTATATGATATTTTACTACTTATTTTTTATTTTTAAAATGTTCCAAGTAAGGTAAAGTGTAATGTGTCTTAAATTAGACCTAATGGAATTAGGTATCTATGAGACGTAAAAGTAAAATGAGGTCTAATAGAGTTATGATAATAACATAAGGGATTCAATATTAATTTTAATCATGATTATGTCATATAATAAGACCTATTAAATTTATTAACTAATATTTTAAAGTTGAGTAGCTGACTAAGTGGCATATGATCAAGGAATGGTATATATATATATATATATATATATATATATATATATAAGGTAGTTTTAGGCCTATTTATGGAGGTATAGAGAATGCAAATTAAATAACACATTTTTGATAAGGAGGTATATTAGACATTTATAATATGGTATAAGATCAGTAATGAATATTTGAAAATGTTTATACATATGAATATAAAGCTCATATGATGTAATTTATCTTGAAGATACCTAGTTGAGTAAAGAAGCGTATAAGGCAGTTTGAGAGGGATAGAAGAGTGAGAAGAGTTAAAGAAGGTGATCATCATATGTTGTGTGATAATTTTTTTTTATAAAGGTGATAAATTTTTTTAGGTTTCTAATTTTGTGCCAATTCATTTAAGTGGTTGGTGCCTCATTGTAGGTTGGTGGTTGCTAAAGTCTAATTGAGTGGGTGCTTGACTAGTTTGGATTGGTACTCCATGTGGATTTAGTGTTTCACTAAAGTTTTGTTTTTATATTATATTAATATATTAAATTTATATATATTATTGGGTTTTATTACCCTTAAATGTCTCCCACATATGTAATGTGTTATCTTATTGATGATCTTGTATGGTTGCCTATGCTTTTTTAAATGTGCATGTTTGTTTGAATGGTTCATGTATGCTTAAGTATAATTGAATGAATGTTTTTAAGAAAATAATTAAATCCCCCTAGTGATGTTTCTTAAAAAAATTGATATTATATCATGTGCTTTGAATTAGAACTAATATCCTAAAGGAGATCATATAAGTGAGGATGGATAGTCACCTAGGTCATGGTGGTTTCTCTACTAGCAAGTCTCCATTATTGAATGGGAATATTTATGTTTTTTGGAGCATAAAAATGAGGATGTATATAATTTAAATGGGATTTAACATATGGTATTTTTTTTATATTATACACTCCACCTCCTACACCACCAACTAATGCAACAAACAAGAAGGAAAGTGAGAGCAATTCTAAGGAAATCTATGTCATTCTATGTGGCCTATCAGAGGTAGAGTTTGTGAAGGTGATGAACTATGATTCAACCAAGGTAAAATGGGACAAGTTGAATAATATCTATGAAGGAGACACAAAGGTGAAGATGGATAAATTGTATACTCATAGAAGGTAGTTTGAAAGTTTTAATATGAAGGAAGATGAGAGCATTGCATCCTACAAGTTAATGGTTGATGAAGTTGTCAATGTCATTATAGGATTAGGAGAAGAAGTGAAAGAGTATATGATTATTAAAAAGGTATTAATATCACTAACTCCTAATTTTTATTCTAAGATATTTATAGTAGAAGAGAGGCAAACTTTAGACAAGGTAGAGATGGATGGGCTTCATGGCATCTTGATTACCTATGAGATAAGAACAAATGAAGGAAGACCTCCTAAGAAGAAATAAAATTAAAAATCTAAGAATTCAAAAACTAAGAATGTCAAGGACAAGGTATGTTTAAATATTGGTAATAATGAATTGATATGCATGTTTGCTATAAAATTAAGGTTTGGATTTGGTAAGTACAAGGGTAAGTTGCCTTTGAAATGTTTCAAAGATGGTAATATTGGTCCCTTTGCATCTAAGTATCCTAAAAAATATAAAAATTAGCATGATTAAGAACATGATAAATATCATGGTGATGATAATAAGTTCTATAAGCCTAACAAAAACAAGAAAGATTTTAGGAGTTATGAAGATAAGAAAGGGTCATTCAATAATAAGAGAAGTTGTTATACCAAAAAAGATAATAACTCATCTAATATAAGTGACACAAGTACATCTAATAGTGATTGATGAGCCCTATGAATGTCATGTTTTGGTTCTCATCTATCATACTCATCCTTATTGTTTTAGATTAAGGTAAAAGTAGGTTTTGAAGTGAACCTGAAACCCTAAAACAAAGTAAGAAAGATACATCAATAACGCCCAACAGGAAAAACAAACCTAAAGCCTACTACAAAATAGTATCAAAATCAGGTTTTATACGGACTTGAAACCACCAGACTAGACCATAAGAAGAAAGACCCCAGGTTTTATAAAGACCTAGAAACTCAAATAAGTTATAAAATCTAAGAACCAGATATCAGAACCAGTTATAACATCTAGCAAAATGGACCAAAACAATATGAGCAAAAAGACCCTAGTCTTCTAATTCCAGGATCATCTTCACCGCCTCCTTTCCAATCGTTGTAGTGTCCTGTATGGATATTGCAGCTGAAGTAGAAACATCTTGCATAGCTTTCTTCCTTGAGCTCTGTCTGGTCCTTTTACTTGGCCCCTCCAAGGATTTTATTTCCTCATTAGCTCATTTTCCAATGTTTGTTGCAGCAGCACATATGCTAGAAGTAACCTCCTTCATCTTCATTCTACTTTCCTTAATGAGCCTTATGATATTATTCTCATAATCTTTAAGTTTGATATGAATATCTCTCATCTACATTTCCAAATTATTGATTTTATTTCGATCAGCTTCCTGATTATGTTCCATTATTTCCATTCTCTTCTTTAGCCCCATTATTTCCTTATACATCCATGAATCAACTTGAAGAATGGCATCAACTTTGATTTTGGCCAATTTAATAAAGGGAAGCCTACTATCCTTCTACCCAATGTAACTAATATCTTTTGTATTCTCTTGTGGAGTGAATTCATCCTTTTTAGTTTGATCCTCCCTTTCCATTGTTTTCTATTCTTTAATATTAACAGGGTTTTCATTTTGGACATGATAATCCTTTTCTTGTTCTCTTATCTCCATAGCATGATTGGAGTCCTGAACCATATTTTCCTTCTCTATTTTCAAAGCTGGATCATCAAGTAAAATATCCATTTCTTTTTCACTTCCCCCCAACACTCCCTGATTATCCTCATGATCAAAATTTTCCTGTTCTATTTTTTCCTTTGTTATATCCCCTTCTTTTTCATTCTCACTTTTATCTTTACCTTCCAAATTAGAATTGGAATCCCCATTATCCTTCCCTTCCTCTTCCTCTAGAATCTCCTTATCAGAACTTTCTGTAGTTTCCCACTCAGTTTCCTCATCAACAATTTGTTTTTTAAAACTGCAGGGTTTAGGTTTGAGTTTTTCTTTCCCCTTTACATTTTCATTCTTCTTACACTATAAATCCTTGTTTTTGTCAGAATGAGTATTCGAGGCTATGGCATTGTTTTTTAAAAAACCCTCTATAATTAGAATCAATCCTTCATGCAAGATGGGACGAGATTCCTTTTTTCTATGAGCAAACAAACTTTGAAGCAATGAATAACGCAAATAGAAAGGAAAGGAAATTTTTTCTTTGTGCCTAAAATGATTAAGAAAGACAAAATGAAATTTATGAACTCTTTTGATTCTACCATCAAGGATGAAATAATCATGGGTGCAACATAAAACTTCTCTCTAGATTCCTTTTATTTGCTCTAAGTCAAAAAAATATCTACTTTTTTCCAATTGCTTCTCCTCAGCATCTGTCATCAGAAATTTTTTGTATGCCTCATTAGAAATACTGGTCTACTTAGAGAATTTTATACCCTCCATTGGAAGTCCTGTGACCTCTACAATGATGTCCTTAGTGAGCTTCACCGTGACACCATGGAGAGTTACTCTATCGTTGACCCAATTTTTGAAGAATGTTATCATAATGTGGGGTTTAAAACCATGCAGCCACTCCATATAACTCACCACCTTCCCTTTCTGAAGAATCTTCCAAACATCCTATTTAGCCTTCCATTCTTCACAATTTTTAGGCTCTTGCTTTCATGGTTCACCCTTCATTTTTCAGAGCAAATAATATTCCAACAATGCCCAAACACTAATGACTGAAAAATGGAGCCAATTGTTTTCTACTTGAAATGAAAATTGCCTATATGTTGACACATTTGATAACCATATTACATTCTCATGAGTGTACTTGTTTAGTGTAAGTAATCTGTCCACTGTGAGGCCACTCCACCGAATCATTAACTTGCTATTCTATGTAGATCTTTCCCTCCTTTGAATGAATGGCATAATAATTAATAAGTTCTTTGAGATCAACGTGCTTATTTAATGCATCATGCCATCTCACCTTTTGCTCTGTTCGAACTGCATGATTAGCTATCCAGTCAGCAACCCCATTGGCTTCTCAGTAAGTATGGGATATGGTCACTTTTTCAAATTTTTGAATTGAGGCTTTAATTTCCATCACCATAGCCTCAATAGACCATGAAATTGAGTTTTTATTATTTAGGATGTTTATGATATTCAAGGAATCACCTTCTAGCCATAATTTGGAAAATCTTGATTCAACAGCCAGTTTGATGGTGTAGAGGGCTGCAGTAGCTTCAGCAATATGACTATTCAACTTACCAATAGGGATAGCAATAGCATCAATTACATTTCCCACATGATCTCTCAAAACTCCTCCACATCCCACTCTTCCCAGATTCCCTTTAGCTGCTCCATCAAAATTTCCTTTGATCCATCCAATAGGAGGAACATTCCATTTTACACTTGATCTTGGATTATCAGTCTTCAAATTAGGCCTTTTAGATCGTAAGGGGTTATCAAATTGAAAGGTTTGATCAAGATTCCTCTGTGATTTAAAATTCTCCTTAATTATTCTAATAATATTTTGACCTAGCACCCATCTTGGAAGTTCTTTACTTCTAAATATTCTATTGTTTCTTTCTTTCCATATGCCCCACCATATATGAGGAAGTGTTAGTTTCTAGAGAAAATGAACATCAGTATTCTTTGAGGGATAGCACCAAATTTTAAAAGAAAGATCCACACTTTTTTGATGAACCCATGTTATACCCTAGAAATTAAGGATCTCAGTCCAGACTTGCTGCATGTAAGAGCAGTACAAAAACATATGGTCTCTATCTTCAAATCCATTTTTGCATAAAATACACATGTTAACCACATTTATTCCTCTTTTCTACAAATTGTCAAGAGTCAAGATTTTATTTTGAAGTAGAGCCCAGAAGAAAATATTAATTTTGGGGATGAGCCCCTTCACCCAGATGCAAGACCACAAAGGTTGATTATCATTTTCCTTTGAAATAACAATAGTGGGTACTTTAAATTGTCCACTAGGATCATCATGCCAAATAATCTTATCCTCAAGATAGGGATAAAGAGAGATAGCATTAAGAGATAATTGAATATTATTGAGGTCTTGATTAACATCAGTTAAATTCACCCAAGAATTATTCTGCCAATATTGACTAACAAATATACCATATCTCTGCTTACATCGATCAACAACATCCTTATCTTGAAAATATTCTATTAGAGGATAATCTTTTAACTAGACATCATCCCAAAATTTCACCTTTAGTCCATACCCATCCTTCTTGTTTATCATGCTTCTAAGTTACTTTTCCATAAAGTTTCTATCCTTGAACAAACATACCTTTGCAAATAGCATTATATTCTCATAATCTTTAAATAGTTAGAATTGTGTCTTGATATCAAATATATAATAGTTATATTATACTATAGTATGATTTTCTCTATACTATGTTCTAAATATGTTTTGAAGCAATAGGTATATAACATAAAACATCCTACAACAAAAGGGATTTCATCATGCAGAAACATCTTACAACCACTACATAACTAAAGGCATGGTCAAATAGAATTAGATTCCTAGTTAAAATGACTCATATAAATAATATTAACTTCCATGGAGTTAAATAAAGATGTGGTTGAATACTGAAACAACTTTTTTTGTCCTAAATCACATTGCAAGATTCACATGAATGATGACATTAGTAGAAGGAACCCATTTATATTATCCAATAGCTAAATGTTTCTTGGTTTCAAATGTATATTATTTTGTATAAATAAATCTCCCCTATTATGTGTGTGTGTGTGTGTGTGTGTGTGTGTGTGTGTGTGTGTGTGTGTGTGTGTGTGTGTGTGTGTGTGTGTGTGTGTGTGTGTGTGTGTGTGTGTGTGTGTGTGTGTGTGTGTGTGTGTGTGTGTGTGTGTATGTATACATATAAGTGATAGTAGGGTTGATAAAGTAGTAGATATCAATTAGAGAAATATATCAAAAGTACATTTTCTATGATAGTTGTTATTGTAATTTCCTTGCAGTAATTCATTATTGTATTTTGATTAATATGAATAATCATTTCTAGGTCCATTTAATTTTTGTAAGAGGAAGGATTGAAGCTATAGATAGAAAGTGGAAGGGCACCCTTTATAAGTCTTATATAAATAATCAAACCCATTAAATAGTTGAGTATGTTATTTAGTTTCTTTATGTGTTGCATGTTTTATTTTTAAATTGTGTGATTTCCAATATTTAATATAGTTATTTTAAGGAAGCTTCCAAATATAAAAAGTGTAATAATTTAATTAATAGTATTCTATTCATTTTCAATTCCATCATTCCATTTCTTTCATGGTTTTATCATCTTAGAGTACAATCATCAGAAGGTCAAATTAGAATATTGAGTGTACACATATAGTGACATCATCCTATCAAGTTTATGCCCATAGGTTGAAATTTAAATTAAGTATAAGATATACGTATATGGTAAATATCCTTAGCCATTTTGATCAAGAGAATTATATCTAATTTTGAATCAACTGCTAGTTATTTGTGGCACCATTTTTAGGGAATGGTATGATACACCTATAATCTTTAATCTTGATAGCAATTATTTTTGAATGTTTATTTTTTTTTAATTTCCAAATATTTTTATTATTTATATTAAATATTTCTTGATTTTTTAGTTTATATTTCCATTTTTTCAAGTAAGATAGTGGAAATTTTCAAAAAGCCCCATATTACTAACCCTAACTAGGCAGGGTGGGTAAAAATTTAAAAAAAGAGAGAGAAAAGTGGTTGATGTACATGTAAAATTAAGGGGAATATATAGGAATATTTTTGATTTAATCATAATTCATTTTTAAAATATTATAAAAAAATCTTATAGCATCGAACGAGCATGGAAAAATTCTTGAATATCAATCACAATTTTCAATAAAAGAGGTAAAAAAGGAGGAATTTTTAGCTAGATTGGTAGCATAGGTTGGAGACTTTGAAGAGCTTCATACCCCTATAAGAGATCCACATGTACCACCCTTGATAATTCCAACCTTATAACCTCATACTTAGTAATATGAAGATCAGTTCCCTTTATCACCCAAATTTCTTGCTAAGGAGGCATTCAAGGTTATTCTTGCTCCTAGAAGAAATACAAGGCCAATATAATCTTATAATTTGTAAATAATCTTTGTTGATACATAATTTGTATCTTATGAATCCTCTACGCCATCCCTATTATATATAAATCCATATATTCATAATAAAAATTATAAGGTCTCCATCTTCTACACCATAGGAAATAGAATAATTGATAAGACTTTTGAGAGGTGGGTGGAAACAACTTTTGGTCTACCAACACAAAGAGTATTAATGGAGGATACTCAAGAATAAAACACTACTAATGAATCCACTACCTTATAATTTCCTATCCTTACTCCTAATGTAAATTCACCCATGAAGAATATTCCTTAGTCTTCCCTCCTTACCTTTAGGGGAAAAACATCTGAGGATCCAAACACATTTCTTTTTGAGTTCAACATCTTATGTCATAGCTATGATTATAATCAATATGCTTAGAAACACAAAAATTTTCTAGCAACACTCAAAGATGCAATACTTAGATGTTTCATGGGACTTGGAAAGTATACCATTTCTACTTGGGAAGAAATGAAGGAGACATTTCTAAAGAAATACTAATACTATTTTAGGGGTAGATACTATAAGAGGGATGACATATTTTGAATGACACAATCTAATGATGAGTCATTAAAATAATATATGGAGAAATTTTTTTCAAATTTCGAAAGTCCAAATAAACTAAAATGGAGAAAAAAATGGTCAAGATCATATTCCTAAAAGGAATTAGAGATGATTTCCTAGAGGAAATAGATTTAATGTCTTGTGGTGATGTTTCTACACTATCCTTTAATGAACTAACATTTCTATGTACAAACTACAACAAATCAACCATGAATAAAAGTAGGGGTAGAACCCTTCCTATAGCATCTAAAATAAGACTATCTAAAGGTGAAGTTAGAAACTACTCTAGGATATATATTGGGACATTATTATCCACCTATATAATCATCTTGATACATTACATACGTGGAGGAAGTAGGTGGAAATTGAAAAAGACTTAGCCAACTACTACCGTGAATGCAAAAAAAGAAGGTGGATTGCACATACCATTCTATGAAAGCTTAAGTAAGTAGCATAACTAAGGATAATCCTACAAAATTATAGATACATGCCATAGGAGAATATGAGAATCAAGTGTTTTACATGGATCAATGGAAACAATGGGTGCAAAGATCAGGTATGCCATCAAACTCTAGGTTTTTAAATTCTTAAATCTCAAATAATCCTTAGTATGGTTCTTACATGAATATACACAACCAAAATTTACCCAAAACAAATTGGTATCTACCCAAAAATTATTTGTGGATGAAAAATAATGGACAACAACCTCAACCTGGCCAATTCAAAAACTAGCAATGGATTTTTCCCTCAAATCCATGGCAAAAACAATATAGAGGTAATTAAGGATTTCATTAACAAATATAATAACCACAACAATAAGACTTAATTTCAAAAACTTAGAAACCTATTAGATCCACTTAATTACTTTCCCATCCCATCACCAACCCTACCAAAAGGTTGGTTCAACAAATATAATCCATTGAAAGAATTCAATATTCAACATACACCTTGGATATCAACAAGTCCAACTTCACTCAGGATGCGTTCTTCCACAAACCACCTCACCCATAATCATAGAAAATTTTGAAGAACTTGATCCAATCCATACTAATCCATAACCACCCATGGCCAATCTTGAGCTAAGTCCACTAGAAAACAAAAAATAATCTTATAATCCTCATTTTTTGGAGAGATTGAACATATCACATCCTAAACCAGAGCCTCAATTTGATATCTTAGGAAAAATCAAGATTGTGTGCATAAAAATTCTAGTCTTTGAAGAAATAAAATATTTTCCTATCTATAATAAGGTTTTTATAGATCTATGTTTGAAAAAACTAAGAAGAAATAAGAATGATCATAAAATAGTCCAAGTTATTGGCTAACTAGTAGATATTATATTGGGAAACATAGTTCCCCCAAGATATTCTGATCTTGAAAGTCCCATAGTTAATGTTAGCATTATTGGGAAACCTATCTCCAATAATTTAATTACTTGGGTGAAACCATAAATTTAATGACCATGGATACCATGCATAAACTAAAACTTATAACTCTTCATCCAACACCCACCATCCTCTAGATGGTCGATAGGTCAACTGTTAAGCTTCAGGGAATTATTAAAAACTTGGTTATCACTATGGAATCCTAGCAATATCTAGAAGACTTTATCATTTTATATCCAAAAATTAAATTGGGAGGTTATCCTCTCATTCTTGGCCACCATTGATGATTTCATTGATTTTAGGTAAGGAAAAATGTTAATTTATAATGGAAATAACACCAAGAAACTGGTTCTTTATCCACCAAACTATCCTTCCTAGAGTTATGGCCCAACACCTTAGATTCATTAATTTGAGGAAGCTATCTCATTGTAAACTCTTTTCACTATTGAACAGAGTCTAGCTTTATAGGCATAAGAAGAAGACATTGTCCTATAATGGAAATCTAGACATTTCATCAATTGCTTCCCCATTAATATAGCTATGGTCCTTTAATCACTAATTTAGAAACCATGCTCTTTTTAACAAAGAAAGTAGACATTCTACCAAACTAACCTCTCAACTTCAACACCTCCTTAACACCCCAACAAGAAATCTAGTTACTTAAAATGTTGAGAAATCACATAAAACATTTTCACATCCACACAAATGTATATGACACCACTTTAGGAGTTGTCTTTCTCCAAAAATATAAATCTTTGAGTTATCTAATATATTTTATCAATAAAAATCTTCAAGGGGATGAAATCAACTAAATTATAATAGAGAAAGAATTTATTTCCATCATATATGTCATCAAAAAATTTTGAAACTACATTATAGGTTACCAATTATTCATCCACATGGATCACGTAAAAATAACGTACATAATGAATAAACCTACTATAACAAGTAAGATAATATTATTATTTATTTTTCCATAGGAATTTGATATTACCATTATGGATAGACTAGGCAAGGACAATTTAGTAGTAAATTTTATATATCAACTACAAAATGATGAGCATAGTCTTATTGATGATGATTCATTTATTGATGAGAATTTTTTTAGTAACTATTCAATCTCCTTGGTTCACAGATATTGTTAACTATATTTCTACAAGATCACTACCATAACATTTCTCACCTAGGGAAAAATAACATTTGATCCAAAATAGTAGACATTATTCCAAGATTTTAGGATATCTCTTTAACAATGGACTATATTTAATTATGAGAATATGTATTTGAGAAGATGAATCTTATGACATTATTAGAGCCTACCATGATAAAACCTATGGATGTCATTTTACTACCAAACAAATTGCTATGAAAGTACTTACTACTAGATATTATTGGAATTATTTGCATAAGGATGTCATGATGTATACTTGTGGATGTGATCAATGTCATTGTATGGGAAAACCCACTCACTCTGATGAAAGGCCATTATATTCACAACTAGTTATAAAAACTTTTGACAAATGATAACTAGATTTTGTAAGTCCCATTGATCCTAAATCTAAAAATAAGGAATACATACTAGTGTGTGATGATTATGTCACAAAATGGGCCAAGGTTAAGGCCTTAACCCATGGATAAGATGATAAAATAGCTAAGTTCTTGTATGAATAAATATTTGCCTACTATGGAGTACCAAGAGAAATAGTCATAAAACAAGGACCATAGTTCACATCAAACCTCAAAGTTGCCTTGGTAAAATAATATGAAATTAGACACAAAAATTCTAACTCTTAACATCCTCAGTCAAATGGTTAGGTGAAAGTTAAAAATAGGGAATTGTAAAACAACATCACTATTACTATCAACCTACATAGAAAATATTGGTCAAATCATCTTTTGGAAGTAGTTTGGGATTATAAAATCACCTAGAAAACCACAACTAGTTTCACTCTATATGAACTAGTTTATGGTAAGAAGCCTATTTTTCCCATTGAGTTTGAGCATAAAACATTAAGGAAAACACTTGATTTGCACTTATATCTTTCACAATCTCAAAAAGATAGGATTATGTAGCTGAATCCACTTGATGAACTAAGAAAGGAAGTAATTCATTACACTAAAATAGTGCAAAGATGACATGTGGGTTGGCATGATATGAACATCAAGATAAAGAATTTACAACTTGGTGATTGGCCTCTCCTTTTTGACTCTAAATACAAGGATCATAAAGGAAAGCTTCAGTTTATATGGCTTGGGCCTTATGAGATTGAGCAAATTTTTGATAATGGAGCTATAAAGCTCATGACCATTAACTTTGTTTAGTTTTGATTGTTTGTTAATGGCCACAAGCTCAAGGTATATAAGAAACCATTTTCTAAGGAAACTCTAACTCACTAAATTTTTGAATAACATCTATCTCATCTTTGTGAAGTAGATCAACCTATTCCTATAGCTAAAAGGTATTTCTATGAACCCTTCTCTTATATATTTTCTAAGAGTAGTAAATCTTACTACATCCAAGAACAATCCATTCACAATGGTTTGGTTTAGGCTAAATAAAATCCTACCTCTTTGAATTTTTCCATTCCAGTTGAGTTGGGACCAAAATATATATTAAAAAAAAAATTACAGTGAAAACCTTTGGGCATTGCTGATAGATGTTGTATCAAAAAACTAGTTCTCTAGATGATGAACATTCATTATAGAAAAAATAAGATAATCACAACAATAATTTTTATTTACTTTTCATATGTTTTTGCTTGTAGATTCATTTTTTATGAGAATAAAAACACTTTTCTCTTTACTACATGATGAAAATATTACTATTGTAGGATATTTATTATTGTTACAAGACATTTCTTATTACCATAGGAAACATTTCTCATTGTTGAATGAATTATTATCACATTACATTCTCACAAAGAATATTTTATTCCAATCAAAGGGAAACATATGCTAATACACCTCACATCCCCCACTTTGAATCATCATTTATGCATTAATTAAAGGTATTTATATAAGTACTAAGGTAATTATCTTATATTTATTTCATGTCATAATTATTAATTATTACTAAGATGATGGGTCTTAATTATATTAAAATGCTTCCATATCTTCCCTTTGTCATTACCATGAGCCATTCACACATGTTGGTTGCGTCCCTTGAGGACAAGTGATAGTTTAATTTTGGGAGATTTCCCATATTAAAAAAGATTATCTCACTCCCAAATCAAAATCATAAACATTCCACCTAAGATAAATAACCCTTGTTGTAAGATCTCAGACCCTAAAATTGAAAATCCATCCTACAATATGGGAAGGGACTTGCTTAAACATAAGCCACTTGATATCTCTCCTTTAACCAATAACCCAAAAATATTGGTCCTATTTCAAGATGTAGGATGGGCCCAATAGTTTGAGAAGATACGTGCTCTTAATCATGTAATTGTAGAATAATTTGATGGCTCATTATATAACAACCTAGAAATAGTGAGAGGAATGGAAATAGAGCTAACTAAAAACATCATCAATAGAGTAATTGGATTTCCATGAATAAGGAAAGTATGGTAAGAAAAGTTTGATACCAAGGTAAAGAGGTAGAAATTCATTAGAGGAGATGAAAAATTGGAGACTTCAAAATAGTGCACTACATAGTTATCATTACCAAGAAGATGGCTCAGAGCTACTATGTTCATCTATAGATATTTCGCCTATGAAAGGAGATATTACATGTTGCATGAAATTCACTTAAAATTAATGAACCATTTATGGTATGGCATTGAGATAAATTTCCCCAACTTATTGATTAACATGATCAAAAAAATGTTATAGACATTTCAAAGAGGTAATCCCAAAGTTATCTCTCATCATTATTTAATTCAGTTAATTATTCAAGAATGCTTTCAAAGGACTAGGCCTAATATAAGTTGGGAAGATTTTCTCCAAATACCTAGAAATTTAGAAAGTAATAGTGAGAAAAATGAATAAGAGATAAAATTAGAAGAGGAAAATTAATTATAAGAATAGATGATAGAAGAAATCCTTCTTGTAGCTCCATAATAACTTGTAGAAGAAAACCTTCCTATAGCTCCACAAGAACTTGCATTAGAAGGTATTCCTATAGCCACATAAGAATTTAAAAAAGAAGGTCTTCCTATAGAAACACAAGAACCTATAGCAAGGATAAATCTTAAATAAGGGTCCTCTATAGATAGACAACCCATAATAAGAAACATGAAACTCATTGTCCAACCTAAATTCAAGGAATATGAGGAATAACTTCTATCTTACCCTGAAAAAACTAGGGTCACATCTACTCCTCATAGATCCCATAGATTAAGAGGAAATATGTTAGGTAAACTAAGAACTGAACCTTCTTCTATTATATAAATTAATGAATAATCTGGAGAAAAGAAACTACTAGTAGTCATGAATCACTAGAGGCATTTAGTTTTGATAACCTTGAGACTAAAAAGGAAAAATGTTTTCAAGAAGGAAATAAGTAGATAGAGAAAATATAACATAGTCTTGAAGATTTTAAAGAAGAACCAATGTAGAGAGAGGTAGAACAAATGGAACAACCTACCATATAAGTGAAATTTCCTACATTGGTGCAAGCCCTACAAGAAATAGAGTGATTAAGGAAGAAGCAATAAGATCAATCAAGAGGAGGACTAGATGCACTTGTTACAATAGCTTTTCAATTGAAAACCTCTACATAAAACCATCCTATAATCATTGTTTCCCAAAATTCTATAGTAGAAAAGCAATAGGAAAAATGTACAACTACATAAGCTATCAAGTATAATTCCTCATCTATGGTGTCTTCTAAATTGATGAAATGGATAGATAGTCAATATGAAAGTCTTAGGTCATGAATACAGAAGAAGAAGAAATTGAATGAAGAGGTTAGGTTCAAAGAAGAAAGAATCTAAAAATTATAGTTAAAAATTGAATATATGGCTAGTCTTACTTAAGAGATCATTGATTACAAGCCTCCTGCAAGGGTATATTTAGTTTATCTTGAGGAGCAATGGCATAAGTTTAAATTCATGAGAATTTATTATGACATGCCCTAGGAAGTAATCACTCCCCTCTCTTTATTTAAATTATATAAAGTGAGATCACAAGAAGAAAAAGCATAATTATGTGAGTTTTATCTTCATAACTATGTTGTGCCTTATGATAGGGAATGAAATCTTAACCTATATGTTGGAGATGTCCTTTTAAAGGATTTTTTATCACATCTTTTAAATGAGTAAAGGAGAGGATGATAGATCACTAAATATATGAAAAAAGAAAGTGAAATTCAATTGATTATCAAAAGAGAGTCAACTACACCTGAGATTATCTTGACATAATTAGATAACATCATGTTGTAGAAGGAAATCAAAACTTTGTTTGCCAAAAATTGTGATGTAGCCCACGATTTCTACTTCAGATTGAGAAATTCTATTGGACTCATAGTAAAATAATATTGCATTAAAAGATGGTATGATCTCATTTCTAAGCTAAAAAAGAAAGATCCATATTCCCCTTTCAATTTAAAGGTAGCATTTAATAGTCATAAGATATATTCTACTTGTAGATGAAATGGGATCTCAACTATTAAGCATAAAATTCTATCCCCCTCTATTTTGGTATCATGTTTCAAATTGGTAAGATAAAAATACATTAGATGAAGACAAGGAGGTTAGAAATTGGTAGCTATATGAATAATGACCTAAATTTTATGCTCACCTATCAAGTGGTGTCATAGAGCCTATGGATTTTATAACTATTTATGAAATTAAAATGAACAAGTTTGTTGTTCATGGATGAGAAAGGTCTTAATTTGGGGGGTATGATGAGCCCTATAAATGTAATGTTTTTTTCCTCATCTATCATGCTCATCCTTCTTATTTATCATGCTTCTAAGTTAATTTTCCATAAAGTTTATAGCCTCAAACAACCATAACCTTAAAAATAACATTATGTTCTCATTATCTTTAAATAGTTAGAACTCTATCTTAAAATAAAATATATAATAGTTATCTTATACTATAGGATGATTTTCTCTATAATGTGTTTTAAAGATGTTTTGATGTAATAGGTATATAACAAAATACATCCTATAGCAAAAGGGATATCATCACATAGAAACATCCTGTATCTACTGCATGATTAAAGCCATGGGTGAACATAATTTGATTCCTAGTTCAATTGAATCACAAAAATAATAGTAACCTCCATGGAGTACAATAAGTATGTGGTTCTAGACTAGAACAACTTTGTTTATCTTAAGGAACATTGAAATATTCACATTAATGGTGGCTTTAGTAGAAGGAACCAATTTATGTTATCTTATAGTTGAATGTTTCTTAGTTTGGAGTGTATATTATTTTGTATAAAATAATATCCCTTGTTGTATATATAGGTAACATCAGGGTTTAGAAAGTAGTAGATATCAATCAACACAATATATGAGAAGTGCATTTTTTAAGATAACTATTATTATTATTTCCCTGCAATAATTCATTGATGCACTTTGATTAATATGAATATTCATTTTTGAGCTTATTTAATTATTTTTAGAGGAAGGATTGAAGCTAGAGTCTAAAGGAAGAAGGGCCCCCTTCAAAAGTCTTACAATAACAATCCAACCTATTAAATATCTAAACATGTTATTTAATGTCTTTTTGTATTATATATTTTATTTATAAATTGTGTGATTTCCAATCTTGCATGGAATTATTTTAAGGGAGATTCTAAAGATAAAATAGTGTAATAATTTAATTCATAGTATTGTATTTAGTTCAACTCAAATATTCTATTTCTTGCATGGCTTTATCATCTTAGAGTACAATCAACAAAAGGTCAAATTAGAAGATTGAGTATGTAAATATTCATCTAATCAAGTTTACATCCTCAGGTTGACATTTAAATGAAGTAGAAGATACAAGTCTATCATAACTCTCCTTGTTCATTTTGAGAAAGAGAAGTATATCTAATTGTGAATTAACTACTGGTCAATGATGATGGAATTAATAAACATGAACATGATAATAATGAAACCTTATTCATGGCTATAGAAATAGACCATGAGGATTGCTCAAAAGGGAAAGGCCTTATGGATGATGAAAAATCAGATGAAAAAAAGGTTGAAGTGAACCTTGGGGCATAATTAGTAATTTTTTAGAGGATTTGAACTTCCAAATAAGGAAGAATCATAAAATGAAGTCTTTGGTTAAGGAATATGAATATTAGATTCATTTTTTTGAGGAGATGCTAAGTAACACATGTAATTAGTATGATGAGATCATCACTTAGATTGAATCATAGATGCAGATAATCACTACCATATTAAAATATAAAGAGGAAGATTGCACTAGGTATGGAACTAAAATGGAATCCTTGAAAGCCATGTTGGGTCAAACATTTATCAAGTTGAAGACCTTTATGAAGTTTGAAAAGAGTACTAATGCTTTAGATAAAATCTTGAGTAGTTATAAGTCTACAAGTGATAAGATAGGTCATGGCAAGTAAAGTCTTTATGAGAAGGTATGAGCTTGGTGTATTGGTGAGATGAGTGCACATAAGCATGAATGGATTTATAACGTTGATTAAGCATGCATGTGAGCATAACAACACTCATAAGAGTCTCAGGATGAGCCTATAGGGATAAGATATTTAGACTAAGTCTGCACCTAGACCACTCCTATACCCTAATTAGCTTAATGAGGTATCATGATCTATTGTCAAGGCATATGAAAGATGTATGGTAGTATTTAAGCATGAGTTAGGTTTCTTGATTATTTGAATGAGATGGAGATTACATATAAAGAGGCATGTAGGTCAATTTTAAATCCTAATATGGTTTATAGATTAAGGTTTAAAGAGTACAGTAGAGAGAGAGAGAGAGAGAGAGAGAGAGAGAGAGAGAGAGAGAGAGAGAGAGAGAGAGAGAGAGAGAGAGAGAGAGAGAGAGAGAGAGAGAGAGGCTTAATAAGGGGTAATGATCAGATTTTAAGGTGTCTAAGATCATATAGTAATATTTAGAGGTAAGGTATGTTGTGTCCAATTTTTTCATGTAGTTTGAGGTTATATTTTAAAGGACAAGGCTAGAAAAGCTGTTTTTAGGTCTCTCTATTGCTCAAAATGAAGGGTTCTTAACCCAAAAAGTATTTTATTATGATAATTATCTCATAAAACCTTTACATAGGAACCTAATATTTTCATGGTAAATGGGGAAGGTCCCTATCTCAAAACTCTAGGCATTTGTTTTTGGATTGAGGGGTTATGCTTTATGAATGATTGCTAAAAATGAAAATATGTTTAAACCCTCTTAAAACCCTAATAAGGACTCGATGATAAAGATGTTGATAGAAAGTGATAAGAATGGATTGGTATGATTAGGTAATATATTTTATCCTATATTTTACTCTCCTATGTACCCACAAGTGGTATTGGTTAGAGAGATGAGAAGAAAATGTTGAGTTATAGGCTTATTTCTAAAGAAGTTGCTATACAAGTCAAAAGTTGAATTGAACATAGTAATAAAATGGATAAATAAATAAGTTAAAGACTCATGTTTTATTTCCATGAAGTTCTAGGTAAAATTTATAGTCTTCAAGTGTGTTAAACTAGTCATTGAAGTTAGTCAGTTGTTAACAAACCTAATAGTGTAAGTAGTGAAAAACCTAGGTAGAAGTGAGAAGAAGATCATGAATGTGTTATCATACTATAATGATGAAAAAAGGTGCATGGAGATGTTTTTTGGTACTGGTATGTCCTATTAATTCTTGGTATAAATATTGAAATTTAGTTATAATGGTGAAAATGGTGAATCCAAAATGGCTTGTCTAAGTCGGTGAGGTCTATGTATAGTGAGGTCATAAGATTGGTCTGCAAGACCAATATTTTCCATTTGAACATATGCTATTTACATATTACAATGGTATAATTATCTCATAAGATCTTATAATTGAATAATAATTATTTTAAAGTTGTCACACATGTGTTCAAGGTCAATGTCATAATGACTGTGATTTAAATTAAATTGGTAGTTCTAGGTAAGCAACTTGTAGTGATGAGTTTGAAGCTCTATGCCCTGAGTTGAAGTATCTAATGCATATTGTGTTTTTTCTGAATTAAAATTACTATTAATTATTTTATGAAGATTTTAATTCAGTGTAATAGGTTGAAAATTATAAGTCAAAATGGCTTTTCTAGTTCATGCAAGATTGTGTGAGATAAGGTTAAATGATTGGTCTGCAAGACCAATGTTTTATATTAAAGCCCATGGTTTTTATGATTAAAGTTATTATAAATATTATATATAATATTTTTAATGTATTTATAATTATTTAATGTGTCCTTTCAGGTGTTGGATGTCTAATAATTTCATGACTATCTTTTGATGATTTTGGCAGTTCTGAGTGAGCATAGTAAAAAGATGAGTTCAAGCCTTTTTGCCCTAATTTGAAGTGTTTCAATCATATGGTGATGACCATTAGGTAATATATACTATATATATTTAATTTTTTGATCATTTTTGAGTGTATTAATTGATTTTGAACTTCATTATTGAAAGGTATATTTTTGGTGTACACAAGCCTAATAGAACTGAGTACTAATGAGGTGCTTCACGAAATGATTTGTTGTAAAATTCCTTATTTATTAGTGTAGGTTTTTATTTTTCTCTATTATTTAATTAGGGAAATTATATTTTTGTGCTACATGGAGTTTTCCTACGTTTGTGGGATAGGCTAGCTTATGTGGAGATGTGTGTCATATATGTGTCATAGGTGTCATAAGTAACTCCCTTGATGGGAGTTACTTCTCTATTCTTAGCACTTTGTCACCACCTTTCATGGAGGAGTTACAGTCTATTCTTGGGGTGCCTTGACCACATTTTGTGGAGTATTTACTTACGTGCACTCCTATATGTATTCTTCACTTTGGCCATCTCATGTTAATCAGATATTGGGTTTTCTCCTATTTTGTCTTGTGCAATTTATCTTCTTGTATAATTTCAAATTGCTTTATCATCTATGTGATGTGCACTAGCTTCATCTCATGTCATCATGTCTCCATTGCATTCACATTATCTAGATTCTGGAAATAAATCTAATATGGTATCAGAGCCACTCTAGTAATCATGTGTCTGGTTATGCTAGTAGTTTATTCTAAAATTCTTACTTTGTTTTCTTATTAGTTTTTTTTGTTTAACTCTATTGCATTTAAGTGTTTTGGTAGAGTTTCTTAAAAAATCATGAAAATCCATATGAAAACTTGTTAAAAAAATCACTTCTGAGTTAAAATTTACCAAGACATATTGTATAGATCTATTATGGCTTCAACAAAGGCAATAGAATTCCTTTTCTTTAGGTCATTCTGCAAGAAAAGAGAGATCTCTGCACATCTGGTTTCTACTCTTGGATGCCACTTTCAGCTTGGGGCACCTCTCTAAGAAGTTCGTCTACATGTGGAGGTTGATGTGGGGCATCTAGCAGGGTGAGATATGCATGGAGTGGGACTCTAGTAAGGCAAAATGCAGCTGTACGGCGTCCAGCACGTAGGTGCGTAGTGAGGTAGTGACTAATACTATCTGATGTGCATTGAAACTAAATATTTGTCTATTCCCTGCTGTATATTGAAATTTCAACTTGTCTCTTCTATTCTCTACTACTATGTGTTGAGGTCCACAGATTTAATATTTTTTTGCCCAACAAAATTAGAACTACACCTTTTATTGTAAGAGAATTTTGCCACCTATTGTTTTTTCTTGTAAATGGCACCCTCTCCTTGTTTGGCGTCCCATGTGGGCCCTTAGATACTTGGCCAATAGTTTCATTCTATTTTTTACTTTAACTTTTTAGTTAAAATTGACTTGTCAAAAAAAAATCAGTCAATTTGATTGAATATTAAGTATTTTGAACAATTTGAAAATATTGGGGGTTTAGATTTAAACTTGTATCTTCGACCTACGAAGACGAAGGGTGAGGCCCGGGTTGGTAGGAGGCCAATTACCCCTCTAAAATACCTCCTTTAGATTCCTCTCTTTTTTCCAAATCCAATGAGTGGTTGGAAGGCCACTTTCTCTCTCATAACAGACATTTTTTAATGTTTTAGTGCTTTTTTTGCAAAAACACTAGTTTACGGGAAAATTGAACCTTTAATATCTTGAAAATGGTAACTCATATTTGGGTGTCATTTTTTTTTAAAAGTTTTTATAATTCAATTATCCACATCTTAGGCTTGTTATTTATTAAAAATTCACTATTTTATAAAGTGCCTAAAATTTGGGTCTCCCAGGACGCATTTTAAGCTGAGTCCGACGTCTTGTTTACTTTAGTCTTGCACTGATTGCTCTAAGACACATTCTCGACTGATCCTAATGTCTTTTGAGCATGAAATTTCATATTTGGAGTGGAAAAATATTTTTGGGGGGTGTGATTGCTTTTCACAACTTACAAATCTTTGCTTTCATTCTCCTTTCTACATAAATTCACAACTTGCAATCAACACAACTTCACCTAAATTTAGCTTAAAATTGATTATTTTAAACTTAAACCCCTAACACCCTTCAAATATCATGAATGGAAGCTTAAAATTTCAATCATTTTTAGAATTAAAGGATTGTATAGGATCACCATGGGTACTAAAGTAGAACCCAACACTGATGCTGAAAAGGTCAAGTGGTACAACCGTAGTGATGAAGCCTATGGATTACTGAGATTTTCTATGTCTCTATAACTTATCTTCCATTTATAATCCTCCAAGACTCCTAATGACATATGGGACACCTTATAAAACCTATTTGGGAAGCTTGATGAGATGAGAGGTCATGAGCTCAAAAATGAACTCATAGGTCTAAGTCCTAGCAACTTTGACACCCTACAAGACTTCTTCACTAAGTTTAAGGCCCTTATATTGAAATTGAAATAATGTGGGATAGAGAAGAAAGATGATCAACTCATCCTTTCTATTCTCTCAAAGTTAAGACCAAGCTATTCAGTCTTTATCTCCACTTTCCATGCCACAAAAAGTGCCCTTGGCACTACATGAAAAATGCTTTCTTTGGATTCATTCATTACCGACCTAATTAGGGAGAAAGATAAGCTAATTAAAATGGGCATAATGAAGTCTAATCAACCCCAATATTTGATAGATGGAATTGGTAAGGATAAGACTTCAACAAAGGAGAAGAAGAAAAAGAACAAGGACCAGGAGAAGAAGAAAGAAAACAACAATCCTCCCAAAAATAACACTAAGTCTTCATCCTCTAATGCTAAACCTAAGAAGGAGAAGGTTAAGTGTGCCTATTTTAAAAAGATAGGGCATGATGAACAAAAATTCATGAAGAAACAAATAGATCACCTAACTCATCTTCTAGAGAAAAACAACATAGGTGTTCCTGAGTCCATCAAGCAGAATTCATTTACCCGAGATTCTACCAAGGTAAAAGGCAAGGGTAAGGAGAAAGAAAAGGGCAAGGCCCTTATAGCTACTACAGTTTTTACATCATCATGGGTCATTGATTCGGGTGCTTCTCACCACATGGGCTCTTCACTAGTTGATTTTTCATCTTTAGAGCCTTATAGCATGACTTCAATTAGTTTGGGTGATGACACATCAGTTTCCATTGTAGGGAGAGGGTCAGTTAAAATGGAAGGAGGAACATTCAATAATGTTCTAAGTGTTCTTTCTCTTTCAACCAATCTCCTATCAGTGTACCAAATCACTCACATTGGTTAGGGCATGAGAGTTGAGTTTTCACCAGATTTAGTGGTTATCAGGGAGTTGCATAGTGACACTATAGTGGCAGTGGGTAGGGCAGATCACTAAGAAAGGTTATACACCTCACATTTTGCATTAGAGTCTTCTCCAACAACATTGCTGACTCATTTAGATGGATTTAACAAATTATGGCATGAGCGGTTTGGTCACCTTAACTACCACTACCTTGAGCAACTTTGCAAAAATGACATGGTCATTAGCTTGCCTCATGTCCAATTCTCAAAAGGACTTTGTGAGGGGTGCTCCCTTGGGAAACATCTCGAAGAAAAATTTGATAAAGGCAAAGCTTGGAGGGCTTCACAACCTTTGGTGTTAGTCTACAATGATGTATTGGGACCCTTTCCCAAAACATCTTTCATAAGGGCCAAGCACATCCTCGCTTTCATTGATGATTTCTATAGGTACAATTGAATATATTTTCTCAAACAAAAGTCTGAAGTGTTTGAAAATTTTATAGACTTCAAGGCTCTTGTTGAGAAATAGAGTGAGAAATCCATCAAGGTTATTCAAACTGATAATGGAGGGGAGTATGTCAGCATCAGGTTTGAGTAGTTTTGCACCACATAGGGGATTGATTTGCAGTGCACAGTCACTTATAGTCCTTCACAGAATGGGGTTTTAATATGCAAGAATAGGTTTTTGAAAGAGATGGGTAGTTGTATGATTCACTCTAAATCATTAGCACCACACTACTAGGACAAAGCCATCAATTTTGCTTTCTACATTCAAAGTAGGGTTCTTCACAAAGCTTTAAAATGGATAACACCCTTTGAAGCTTGGCATAAAAGGAAACCTGATGTTGAGCACCTTAGTTTTTTTAGATCCCTAACCATGGCCCATATTTTGAGAATAAATGCAAAGCTATGGAATGTCAGTCCAAGCCTTGCATCTTTATAGGATATATGGATGGTATTAAGGGGTTTCGCCTTCTATATCTAGTCACTCATGAGTTTTTCATCAAGAGAAGTGTACGTTTTCAAGAGATTCCTAGAGACTCAACACTTGACACTTCTTCTCCCTCATCGGATCTACTTCTTCACAATGATTCCTCATCAGATTTAGATTAGCCATAGTAGGTTCTTGAGCCAGAGACATCTTCTTCTTCTTTGAGTTTAGATAGCGAGGACAGTGATGCAGTGTCATCCACCTCTAGTCAGTCAGAGGATGAGGAGTTAACACCTGAATTTCCCACTTTTGGGCCACTTTGGGCCAAATAGACACTTGAGAGTGCTAGCACTTGGGCAAGAGATCTTTCAAATGATAGACATACTAGGGGGATTTTTAGAGAGATACACATGCCTTCTTTGCTTTAGTTTCATATCCATAGACTTTTTGAGAGGCATCAGGGGTACCTGAGTGGGATAGTGTTATGGAGGAAGAATATTCTTCCTTAATCAAAAATCACAATTGGGATTTGACTTCACTTCCTAAGGGAAGAAAGATGGTTCGATGTAGGTGGATATATTAGATTAAGTTTGCAGCAGATGGGTCAGTTGATAAGTATAAGGTGAGACTTGTCACCAAGGGTTTCTCACAAGTGGTAGGCATTGACTACTTAGATACCTTTTCACCCATTGCAAAGATGACTTCTATCTGACTCACCTTGGCTATTGCCACAACACATGGTTAGGATGTGCACCAAGTGGATGTGAAGAGTTCCTTTCTTCACAGAGACCTAGAGGAGGAGATCTACATGGAGTAGCCACCATGATTTATTCAAGATTCTTCCTTAGTATGCAGACTTAGGAAATCTATCTATGGCCTCTAATAGGCCCCTCGAGCATGGTACACCAACATGGATTTCTTCCTTCTCACAATAGGTTTCACTAGGTGCCATTCTGACCTTAATGTCTACTTCTTATGGTAGGATGATTCACTCCTAATTTTGGTTCTGTATGTTGATGACCTTTTGATCACTGGGAGTTCTTCATCAGCTATTGCAATAGTGAAGGCATCTCTCCAGGATAGATTTGACATGATAGACTTGGGTTTATTTCACTACTTCCTTGGCATCAAGATCTCACAGTCAAATTCAAGGATTTCTCTTGTACAGCCTAAGTATGCTCTTGATTTATTGGCTCGGTTTCACATGGTTAATTGCAAGCCATCTCTGACTCCCTTTCTATCTTAAGTCAAGCTTGAGGCTAATTGTTCTTCACCATTGGTTGTGTCACTTGGTATTGATAACTTATTGGTTAGTCTCATATATTTGACTCACACCAAGCCTGGCATATCATATACAATGGGACATGTCTCTAGATTTATGTAAGAACCTCATGAGCTACATTGGAAAGTAGCTAGGAGGATCTTGCATTACATACAGGGTTCACATAGATACGTGATTCATTATAGATTTGGCATAGAGGTTGACTTGGTTGGATATATAAATTTAGACTGGGTTGGTGATTCACAGACTCACAAGTCCACTTTTGGTTATAGTTTCTCTCTAGGTTCTAGTCCTATCAATTGGTCTAGCAAGAAGTAGAATGCTATTGCTATATCATCCATAGAGGCAGCGTATAGGGGAGCTATTAATGTAGCTACTGAGGCTATTTGGATTTAGGGGATACTTTTTGAGTTTAGCATTCCTATCAGGCAACCCGCCATCATTTATTGTGACAACTAGAGTACCATTCAGATTTGCAAGAATCCAGTTCAACACCAACGGACCAAGCACATAGAGATTCACATGCATTTCATTCAGGAGGTTATTCATAGTCAGGTCATTGACTTGATATTTTGCCAATCTTTAGAGTAGGTTGTAGACATCTTTACCAAACCTTTCACTGAGAGAAAGTTCATTTATCTATGAGCTCTTCTTGGGGTATGATCCACATTTGCAATAACATCATCTTTAGGGGGGCCCACTAGCCTCTTCTTTTCTTTTATGTCTCTCTTTTGGGGGGGAGTTTTTTCCTATGGGTTTTCTCCTTTTCTCTATCTTACGAGAGATTACATTTATACTGGGTACCTCATCAGGCCTAGTTGTCGGGACCCATTTTATATTTCCACACTGCCCACCTAAGCTATGCTTATGGGGGGGTATTAGTGTAGGTTTTTATTTTTCCCTATTATTTAATTAGGGAAATTATATTTTTATGTTACATGGAGTTTTCCTACATTCATGGAATAAGTTAGCTTATGTGGAGATGTGTGTCATAGATGTGGCATAGGTGTCATAAAAATTTTAGAAGTAATGCCTTTGATGGGAGTTACTTCTCTATTCTTAGCACCTTGTCACCACCTTTCATGGAGGAGTTACAGTCTATTCTTGGGGTACCTTGACCACCTTTTGTGGAGTATTTACTTACGTGCACTCCTATATGTATTCTTCACTTTGGCCATCTCATGTTAATCAGATATTGGGTTTTCTCCTATTTTGTCTTGTGCAATTTATCTTCTTGTATAATTTCAAATTTCTTTATCATCTATGTGATGTGCACTAGCTTCATCTCATGTGATCACGTCTCCATTGCATTCACATTATCCGGATTCTAGAAACAACTCTAATATTATTGAGATTAGAGTAAATATTTAAGGGTATATTTTATTGCTATATTATATGTTATTTATGATTTTTTAGTTTTATAATGTTATAATGAAGGTAAAGTGTAACATGTCCTAAAGTAGACCTAATGGAATTAGGTCTCCATGAGACATAAAAGTAAAATGAGGTCTAAACAGAGTTATAATAGATCAAAATGGACTAAATATTAATTTCAATAATGTTTATGAGATTTAAAAAGATATATTTAATGTTTGAATTAATAGGTTACATGTTAGTATCCAATTAAGTGGCATATGAACAAGGAATGGTATATACACAAGGTAGTTCTAGGCTTATTTGTGGAGGTGTACAAAATGTGAATGAAATAACACATTTTTGAGTATAATGAGGTATATTATACCATTATAATATTTCATAGTATTAGTAATGAATATATGATAGTGTGTTTTCATATTAATATAAAGGTCATATGGCCTAATCTATCTTGAATAGACCTAGTTGTGGGAAGAAGCCTAGAAGGTAGTTTTAGAGGGATAAAAGAATGAGAAGAGATAAAAAAAGTGATAATCATATATAATTTTAGAAACAATGTTTTTTTTAGGTTATAAATTTTTTGAGGTGGTTGATTTAGTGCTAAGTCAACTAGGGGTTAGTGCCTCCTTGCGAGTTGGTGGTTGTTAAAGCCTAGTTGAGTGGGTACTTAACTAGTTGGGGTTGGTGCTCCATGTGGAGTTGACACTTCACTAAATTTTATTTTTTATATTATAGGAATATAGTCCATTTTAAGATATTATTAGGTTTTTTTCCCCTTGATAGTTTCCCACATATATAATGTGTTATCTTGTTTCATGATCTTGTATGGTTGCATATGCTTTGTAAGATGTTCATGTTTATATGAATGGTTAATGCATGCTTAAGTGGAATTAAATGAATGTTTTTAAGACATTGATTCACCCCCATCCAATTTATTTTAATTCCAACATGATGGAATAAAAAATTTAAATATTTTAGGGTTAGATCCATTTATATAAACTCTTTCATTTCTCCATTTATAAGAAAAGAGAAGAAGTAAGATATATTATGCATCTGCTTATCCACCTTTCTAATTGAGGATAAATATTAATGTTTCATAATTTATTTGGAGATATGAATATTATGTTATGGATAAGTATTTTATATGCATTGATAGTTTATGTATCCTAGAGTTGATGTATCCGTCTAATCCTTACATACCACAATAACCTCTTGTGAATTAGCTTGGGCAAGGAAGAGATTGAGGATCGATGGGTTCATATTTAAAGGTAAGTATTCATAAATTTTCTCCTCATTTTTAAGAGTAAATAAATATGTATTTTAAATTATTTACATGCATTAGGATTCTATATATATTAACTTGAGTATGTGTTTTCTATGCCTCTTTAATTTTCAAGTTTATTACCTCCACTTTGTGACACAAGTTTTGGAGAGCACTAGATTAGAATTTTAATTTACCTTTTATTATTATAGTAAATATGAAAAAATAGGATGTAGTTAGGGTTATTATGTAGTTTTTATTGACTGGAAGCTTTGTAACCCTCCCTATTGAATTTATTATGGTAAAAAATCCCTTGGCTAGGTTTAGATGATCCATCTTACTCATGACCCTGATTATCTAATGTATCCCCAATCATAAATGTAAGTAGGATTTATCTTCTATAATATAGGATTGATTTATAGATATATTTTATTTATTATTGCATATAGGTTACATGATGTAGATACTCTCAACTACCAGGTGGAAATTTACCTTTTTTCCAAGGTTGGGTGCATGTGCCCTCCTAATGTATGTGTGTGTAATTTATATATTTGTATGTTTATCCTAATGTTATTTTTAGTGATTCATAATGATAAATATTTTAAATGAAATTATCAAAAGGAAATATAGTTGTATTGATACACACGTGTACTCCTAAACATTGTTATCTCTCAATCTAAATCATTTTAATACTTTCAATTTTAGATTATATGCATTGATTATATACTATAACATGTTGTTGGTTGAAGGTGAATCACTATTCAATCACTCAAGTTGGACTAAAAAAAATCAAGTGTGTTATACACACCTAGGTATGCATTTATTTATTTTAAATATAAATTTCATTACTAGATTAAATAAAGGGGAGTAAAATGTAGACATTGTTTATAAATAATATAGAATCTCAGTCTTGTATGCTTGAAAAAATCATATCTTGGTTTTTCCTCTTGGTTATAGACATTTTTTACTTCTAAAAGACTTACATTTCCTCTCTTTTGTTTCCCTTAACCTATCTCTTAGTTCAACTAGTCTTATATTGATGACGGAGGCCATAAATCTTACCTAGAATGCATAAAATATACTTATATTATGATTATAAAAGTTCTAATCTCATACCTATTTTCATGTTCCCTAGATGCTTGCATCCCAATTAGACACCAATGTCGATGTAAGTGTCAAGTTATGACATAAGTGTCTATTTCCCTAGAATTCATCTAATTTATAAATGAAATTTATCTTAATGGTTGACCTAAGTGTTATTATGTGATATATTCTCCAAATGGATTGTTATAAATAAAAGATCAACCCTCATTCATTACTCACCTATAAAATTATTACCTACTATAAGGAAACTTACCAAAAGCATTCTATCAAGCACTTAAGTGATCAAAACTTCCCTATTTCTCAATATTTCCCTATTACTCATAGGGAAAGAACATATACATGTCAGAAATAATTTTTAACACTAAAATGTTTTATTCTAAGGCAATATTATCATTAACCCCATAATTTTTTATTAAAGGGATATATAGAAATAAAATGGTATGAGGGTGATAATCATATCTATAGTTGGCCAATTAGATGTAAATTTAGATATAAGCATACACTAAATTTATGATGCTAAGATAGTCTAAATAAGTAATGTAAAACTATAATAGATATATAAATGACAAAAAGTGATATATTTAGCATGTTATAATGCTAATGTCTTTAGATATAGAATAGGTAGAAAGTAGACTAGAAGGAGATTTTAGAATAGTCATCATATTATGGCTTTAATAATTTTGGCTCTCTAGACAATAAAATCATCCTAGGATGGTTATATCGACATTATTATCTAAGTTCAATCTAAGTGTTCTATATGGAATACTTGTTAGAATAGGATGAAACCACATGTATGCTTATGTATTTTTTATTTGCCTTCACTTTAGTGTATTTAGATCTAGGTCATGGAATTTCACTCCTTGTGAAATGGAAAAACCCTAGTTATCGATCTTGATAGTGACTTTGGGGGAAAATGGGTTAGTGGGCACATAGTGTTGAGCTGACTCTAAAGACCCCAGTATTAGAGGGAACTACCTACATATCCAATACTCTAGAAGAGGGCTTAAAAAAATGTATTTTACCCTATGTGTTAGCTTGTGTTTTAATCATACAATATGTGTAAAGCATGTACAATAATGATGTAGTTTGTAACTTAGAAAATCATGACTTGGGATACTTCTTTAGTACTTTAGACCTTTAGATGTGTAGTTCTTATGACTAGTATGGAAATAGGAATAAATAGAGAATATTTTTTCAATGGAATGTTTGATAAAGTGATTTTGATAATTTACCTTGGTCTCTTTAGTCTTTTTCTAGGGAGGAATGAATAAAGGTTAATGTTGTATTTATATCAGAACATTTGGAGTAATAAATTGCATTAAATAAATTGGGAAGACCATTATGATAAATTTTAGTTGTAATTTAGATAACTTTAGGGCACTCAATACTTGCATCATGATAGGATAGTAAAATCACCACTAGTGTTTCTCTTAGACGTTAGTGTCAAGGGATTAGGAAAGTAGGTATAAGTTCAAAACTTATAAACATGGAAGATGAGTACATTTTAAGCATTATAGGTAAGATAGAAGGTTTGGGTCATCAACATATGACTATTTAAACTAAAAGATATAGGCCAAGGGGTATAAAGATTTTCAGAAGGGGGAAAGGTTAAACTAAGAGTATATGAAGATTTTCAGAAGGGGGAAAGGTAAAGAACCAAGATTAATAACCAAGTTTTGAGTTCTCTAAGTGTACAATATTGAGGTGATATATAATCATAAAATATCATCTACACTTACCCTCTTTAATTTAATAATAAATTTTTTTAGTTTAAAGGAAAGGAATGTGTACTAGGTGTTTATGCACACCTTGTCTTTATGTGTGCCCAACTTGAGTGATTTGTCAGTGACTTACCTATAACCAAAATAATCTTACAGTATAAAATTAATGCATATAATTTGGGTTGAAAGTAATTGAAATATATTAAAACTCAAAGATCAAGCTTTAGGAATACATCTATGTGTTGACATAACCACCTTGCCTATTGAATAGCTATTTAAAACATATGTATCATTGTAAGGATTTGAAACATGATATTAGAAGAAATATATATAAATATTTAAAGTGAATATATTTAAGGATATATATATATATATAGAGAGAGAGAGAGAGAGATCGAAAGCCGCATGCCCCAAACTTTGGAACAAAAAATGAGTTACCACCTAATAGTTGATATTATCTCAATCATGATACCTAATGATACTTATAACTTAGTGAGGTTGGATGATAAATTCCAACCTAAAAACATATCAAGATTGAGTTATTTTATTACCTCAACCATAAAAAAAATTAAACCAACTACTATAGTAAATTGGCTCAATAAAATTTTGTAAAAGTCCATAAGGTATTAGTATGAAAAAGTTTGAGATATGGTAATAGTCCATAAAAGAGTTTTGAAATTTGAAACTAATTTATATTTTGTAATGTTAGGCACATGTTGCATAGAATACACATCTTAGATATGTCCATACTAAAACCATGTATAATAATAGTTATAATATATATAATTCTACCACAACTATGAATCTAAATCATATAACTATGTGTTTTGGTCAATTCAAATAACTATGTAAGTGTGGAGGAAATGATTCCAAATCATGCCTCCACTATATATATGGAAATATGAAAAATAGTATAAGTACCTTGTGAAGGACATGGTTTTGAAACATGTCCCCACTATAATTTAGAGAAAGTGAATACTAAATAGGTGAGGATAACATGCTTATAAATCATGGCCCACTAAATATGGTAATTATGAATGTGTGTAATCCATGCCCATATGACATGCCCTTATTGAATTTGAAAATTGATGTAAGTACCATATATTTAATGAGTGTGGATAACATGATTCCAAACCATGCCCCCACTGAATCCAAAAATTATGAATGTGTGGATTCCATGCCCATATTACATGCCCCCATTGAATATAAAATTTTTCCAATTATGGAAAACATGCCTCTATGACATGCTACCCCTTTGAGGGGCAGTAAATATATAGGAATTGGTATTCACCTCACCTAAAAAGTATTATAAAACTATATAATATTTTAATGAGACCATGTAGTATTTATAAGCAACATGTCTAGGCATATATATCACTAAATTGCCTAGAACCAAAGTGATCACATCTAGGTCTAAGGTGCATGATAAATATCATGTAAATTTATAGATAATAATAGTAAAATATCATTAATCAAATTAAACACACACATAAGAGCACTAAAAATAAATTAAAATGGAAATGGTCTAAGGAGACTAAAAAATAAGGGCATGTTCAAATGTCACACAATCAAAGGGACATGATTTATTAAAATGTCCAAAAAATGCAAGGATGACACATTTAAATGTCCACACAATAAATAATGACATATGAAAATTTAAATGAAAGAATGTTTAGGCATGGGGGTCATAAGAAAATGAACATATTTAAGTTCTCGAACAAGGAATACAATAGTAAGGTAAGACACTCAAATAAGTGAATAAATTAGAGTTTAATAAACCATCATAAATATGTCATATTAGCCCATAGATCCAATGTGTTAGGAAAAGTATGTCAAGTGTATAACATATCAAGTACCCTATGTAAGATATAATCATGGATAGTAGGCATGTACAAGTACATATTTAGGATAAAACATGATAATATATAGTGATCATCAAATCATATAACCTATGTGTATCAAGATCAAATAAGTAGATGCCCATAATGTTTGTATGCCATGAGTAAAGGAAAATCCTAACATCTAAAATAGGAATGTATCATGTATCTTTGTATGCCTATATCACACTCAATTAGAAGTGTGACACATATGTGTATGTAGGAGTAATTGAGTATGTCATCCATCAACATGGAACTAAAACATGGATGCCAAAGAGCCAATTCTAAGCGATGAAAGTGTATTTGGATTTTTTTGAATGTATTTTAATTTTTATTGGTAATTATAAAGTTTCTAACATAGGTTTAATAAAATAAATTCTCATACTTAAAAGGTGTATGGCCACCTAAAAATGATTTTAAGAATTGCTTATATCGATTTAGTGCCAACATCTCAGTGTTTCTATGTAATGGTTTACCTAAATCCATGGGTGTAGGAAAACAATCATGTCCATCATATTGTATGCAAATATTTTTACCCATATGATGAAAGTTGACACACATGTTTTCATTAGCTATTTTAGTGTTACACTCAACTAGCGAATTTTGTTTGAACTTTAGTTTTATATGTGGTTCATGTGATGATATAGATATAGTGTAATCTTCAACACATGAGCGACAATAAATGGGAAACTAAATGTATCCTTGATATTTGGGACCCTATTATTTCATTTTTAGTATATCCCAATTGTGTAATAAAAATAATCCCATAAGTTATATCCTACTTGTTTGGATCAAACCTGATATGGTAGAAATATACCCCATAAATATTAGTAGTAATAGATAAATTATCACAAATTTATCATTTTGAGGTGTATTTTTTCTTCTCAAAGATAATTTTTATATTTCCTTTTTATTATTATAGATATATTGCATATGCATCCTTAGATATTATATTATTGTATTATATTTCTTAATGTCACACATTGATTAGTATAATGGATAATGTTCTGATGGTAATTATCATATGTTACTCCCTTCATATGGAGTAATATAATTCTTGATCTATGTTTGGTAGAAGGTAAATAAATAATTCTATGTCTAAGTAATAAAGACAAGATGGTATCGGTGGTGTCCTATTCCATTTTGATATATAGTTTTTGAGGTAAAGCCTTTTGAGAAGACTCTACGTTATTCACATGATGTATTTTCATTTGGACCTTATAAGGTTGACTCGGTGATTTTAACTAAGAGGGATGTAAGGAATAATAGATATTTACATGTTCATATTTTATATTTTATTTTCCTTTATCTATATTTAACGTTGTATTTTATGCAAGTGCATTTAGCTTATATGTGTCAAGACCCATAGGTTTAAATAAGCTATGTAATAAGTGATCAAGTGGATAAAATGTCAAGCTTAAAATTTTATCATATATCATATCATAGGTTGTATCATCATCATATTCCTAATAATTTTACACATGGGAATAATTTCTATTAGTATTGACTAATAAAGGAAGCTCAAATGTTGGGGTTTCTTGTATTTTTTAGGCTCTTTTGTTAGTGGTTCTTTCTCCTTATGAATATCTATGTGTACCTTAAGTTTAATTACTTATTTTTATGTATAGATAAATGATCCATTGCACTTGACTCACCTATTTCATATGTATGTATATGTTCAAGAGGAATGGATTATTTAGGTGGTACCACTGTACAAATGCCTTCAATTTCATAATGTATTATTTTGAAAAAAGTGAAATGTTCATCATCAACATGCATATATATTAATTTTCCATCATGTATCAATTTTACACATCAATGAAGTGTATATGGTATATTTTCCATTAAATTTACCCAAGGTCTATCCAAATTTAAATTATAATGTAAGCATTGAGACATGACCTAAAAAGTAGTTGAAATTGTTTTGGGTCTTAAGGTCACATCCAATGTAACTTATCCAACTACAGGGCTATGTGAATATTCAAACCCTTTTATGTGCATAAAAATGTTTTGAATAAGGCTTGTGTTGATACCCATAGCAGTTAGGAATCACATGTTAAAAATGTTTAGTCCTGATCCATTATCAATGAGCACTCTTTTGATACCTTTATATTGCATTGTTGCTTGTATGAAAAAAGGGAAATTTTGGTCAATAATATAATTGTATGGAAAATATAATGGATCAAAATTGATTATTTTGTTATTTTTATTAATATCCTTCATCATATACACAAAATAAGAAATATCAATATCACTTGAAACTTGTGTCTCATGCAATGCCTCATATAAGATATCCTTATAGCCATTAGATTAATTTAAGAGATAAATGATTGAAATTTTTTTGTACATATTAATCAATTGGTCAATAATGTCATATCCCTTTGATTTTATTACTATCTTATACTTAGGAGGAACTTGTTATATATTAATAAGTGGTAATATGGGTTGAGGAAACTTACCTTTTTGAGTAGTAACAACATGGATCATAGAATCCAATATAAGTCATGGGTGAATAATGGGTGAAATATGGTAGTTGTCATTCAAATAAGATTTATGTATAGTAAAATTTCAATATCATGAATTTTGGAATCTACATGTTGGATCTATAACATTGAAAAATGAAATTTGAAAAGAAATTAAGTGTTATTTTCTTTCAAAATCCCTCTCCTTATTGGCACAATTTGATTATAAGATTTGACAAGGCAAGTAATGTATAAAACCATAATAAGTATGACATATTATAATAAAAAATGGGTAATAGATGCATCCATGTTGCACATATTTTATGACAATCAAGGATCAACAATAGAAAAATTAGAAAACCCTAAGTGACCTAAGGTTTGATTTTCAAAGGTAAGGTTCACCATATGTTTAACCTTAAAATGTTTTGGTCTCCGTTAATATTATAATTAACCCTATAATTTTATATTAAATGGGTTTATATAAATGAAATGGCATATGGGTGATAATAAAATATATATTTGGCCAATGGATTCTAAAATCAAATATAGACATACACTAGATTTATTATGTTAAAATAATCTAAATATGGAAATTAAAACTATGCTAGATATAGAAATGACAAGGAAGTTATGTAATTATCTTTTTTGATTCTAATATAGTTAAAGATATGGAATAAGTAAAAATCAAGTGGGAAGGATATTTTAGAATGGTATTTAAATTTTGACTCTAATACTTTTAGTTCTTTAGATAGTAATGTCAGCTTGAGACAATTACGTTGATACTAAAATTTGGATTTGATGCTAGTTCCCTATACAAAATACCTATTGGAATAGGATATGACCACCTATATGATTATAATTTTTGTTTCTACTTTAATATAGTGTATTTATATCTAGTTCATGGACTATCACTCCTTGTGAAATGGAAAACCCCTATTTATCCATCTTCATGGTGACCTTGGGGGAAAATGGGGTAGTAGGCACATAGTGTCAAGCTAACCCTAAAGACCATGTTATCATAGGTCACTACCTACATAGATAATAATATATAAAAGAGCCTCAAACTAATGTATTTATCCCCTATGTGTTGGTTTGTGTGTGAATAATACTATTGAGAGAATAAATTAGATTGTAAAGCTGTATAGGATATTTATCCACTATTAGTGTGTTATGTACTAATTTTATTTAGTATATGTCTATTGTTTCTTATCTCCATGACTTGTAATAGGTTATAATATGAATAGACTCTAATTTTTACACCAATTATGAGAAAAATATGAATGGTCATATACTAAAAACATCTATATATACTTATGTTTATAAGAAGAAGAGAGTTTCACTTTTGAAGAGATCAATAGAGACTATCTAGTTATGGTTACTTGTGTGGTTGCTTACTTTGTACCTTGCATGAATTCTCATGTATAATTTTTTATTTTCTTTATAAAAAATTTAATCTAAATAATTTATTCATTTTAATGAATTAGTAGTTGTTCTTAATTCTTACTTACTATACAATAATTCATACTCGCTATGCTTTTATTTTCCAACCTTTTGTATGAATGTGATGCACTATCCTACACACTAAAGTATAACCTAGATATCGTCATCCTTAACATATTATGATGCTTTAGGAACCTCTACTAAAAATGGTGTGGTGAGTATCAAAACACTCATTCTAGAGGAAATTATGTTAAGATGGTTACTAGGGAAGAGAGATATTGAGACATGGTTAGACCAAAGAGTATGTAATTTTGTAGAAGAAGAATTAAAATAGACTATTCTTATGATACAAGAAATCATTTTAGAGCATATTTATGGAAATATTTATGAAAAATTTTGGTATGAGTTGCCTGAATTGATAGCTAATTGGTTAGCATGGTTAGAATATTATTTTTTTAACCCAAGAATAGAAGAAATAATCATTTGGACTGAGGAAAAGATAGATTGGTTGTAGAAATTAGAAACTAACAGGATAAGAGCAATAGATTATTTGGTTGATACTACTATAGATATATATCTAACTAAGTTTATAGTAAAAGGATATATATATTTCAAATATGTACATGACTTATTTTTCAAAGGAATTAGAAGGAAATTTTTACATTGACTACCTATCCTTATGAAGATGTTGGGTATGGACAAGGCCATGGTGTCTTTTCTAGCCAATATGGAGTAGTCACTTTAGGCATATGGAAGTGTGTGTAACATGATAGTGAATGATTATTAGATAAGTATATAAGGATTAAACTTGAATCTAGAATGGAGACATGAGGAAAAGAGAGTCATAAGAAAAGTTTGGATTTAGAATATGGTTTATGATAACATAATAGATGGAGAAAATAGAAGAATACCCAAGTAGTTACGATTATAAATAGGAGTAGTAGTAGAATAGGTGATGAACTAGTAAGAAGATGTGATGAGTGAGATGAAATAGATGAAGTATGAATAAGTAAAAAATAATATGATGAATGTTGATAAACAAAAATAAATGATGAAGAATGATATGAAGAAGATATGTTAAAATAAGAAGGTGAGAATAGTGTAGAAATAGAATAGTTAGATGATATATGTAGTGCAAAAATACAAGAATAGGTATTATCAAAATATAAACATGAAGAACTAAGTAAATAAGTAGAATATAGTTGTAAATTAATTAAAGATTAAGTCATAGAAGAAGAAGTTGTAGGAAAGAATAATTAATGAGAAGAACACATGTCCTCATAACCCAAATTCTTATATTCCAATATAAGTTTTCAACTAGGAAAATGGGAAGATAGTAGTTTTTAAGGTCTATTTCTAGAACAAGTGCATTATTGGGATACTAAAATTGGAATAAAATTAATTTTAAAGGCTTTAAAGGCCATAGGGCTTGTTAAAACTAAGGAAAGGAAAGAAGGAAACATATAAAAATAGAGTTTGAAAGTTGAATCTCCTATTGTGTAGATAAATATTCATAGTACACAAGTAGGATCACCCAAAACATAGGCTCCTCTTATAATAATTGTGCAATAGATCCCTTAAATACCATTTTACATAATGGGTGTTGTAGGAGGATTTATAAATTTGGTAACATATAATGGGTTTATGGACCCTAAACATTACTTAGAAGTTGTGAAATGAGATGACAAGCTAAGGGCATTACTAAAAAAGTATGAGTTAGTAAGGCCACTAAGTGGAAGAGCACTTGATTTTATATAGCGAAGATAAAATCAATATGAAAGTCTAATTTTTGGTGAATGAATGGCTCATTGTAGAGTTTAAGATAAATAGATGTACAAGTCAAACCATTCAAGACTTAAAGGAGATAAGGTATAAGTTAAGAGAATTAGTCTATGACTATGATCACAGGTTCTCTAATGTTATGAATAAGGTGGAATTTGCCTTAATAGATAAATATAAATCTATTTGGTTTATCAAAGGACTACATTCTATAATAAAATTTTATACTACGTAGATTCAATATGTTACTAAAGTAGATGATAGAGCTACCACCTTGTGAGTAGAATAAATTGAAGACTATGGGGAAGCTCTTGTCAAAAACTTTAAGATAAAAAATACATTACAAGATTTTATGAAGAGAATGGAGAAATATAATGAGGTAGATAAACCTAAATTAAATATATGGTGTATGGAGTGTAGGAAATAAGAACATCATAGTAATATTAAATCAAGATAGAGCTACATTAAATTTACCGAGTAGTAGGGAATGCAACAACATAGTGCCATCTCCTACAGTAATATGTCAAGAATATGTATAATTTATATTACAATTTTTTTACATTGCACAATCATGATTAAAATAACTATAGGTATTTGTAGGAGATCAAAAAAGACATCACTAAAAATGTATTCATCATCTCTATGCAACAAGTGTCCTTGATGAAGCAAATGATTCCAAGCCCATAGGTTGATAAAGGTTATGCAACTCAATCAGGTCCAAAATAGATTCTTAGTTCACCATAGTACTAGCCTTAAGGTCTAGCTAGTTAAACCCCTCCTTCATCAAGTTCGACATAACTATCACCATAATACTAGTATACATCACCTTGGAGCCTAGTAATGACATAGAAATAATAAACGAGTTAGACTCCACTAGTTGCATAATAATATTTTAGAATTAGAGATAATACCTAGAAACATAAGCATTGAAAAATAGTAAAATAACAAGGAGGGTATAGAGGAGGTTATCATTAGAATAAAAGAGGATTTAGGGGAGGATACAGAGGAGGTTACCAAAGTGGTAGAGGAAATAACTATCTATGGCCTCCATTATAATGCTATCTATGTGGTTAATATAATCATGTGCAATGTAATTTCCCTTTGAATCCCCAAATATAGTCTTATTATGCATACAATAGAATATATGACCAAAATGAGATATAAGACTATCATGTATTGGAAAAGCAAAGAAAGGATAAGGCTATCTAGAATGTGAATATGGTGAATGCACATCCTAATGAGGATGCCTTACTGAATGCTATTACATGAAACTAGTATGTAGAAAGAGGTTGGCCTCCTCTAGAAATACCTCAAGATCAAGGAATCCAAAAATAAAAATAAGATAAACACCTATACCTAGTTATAGAAAAGGGGCTCATGTATGAAGCTACAAAAATGTTGAAAAACATTCAACACCAAGCCACCACTAAAGGAGATGCTACAACAATAGATGCCTAAATGTATGGCTAGATCATGCACATTATGCATCAGGATGGATTTGTCACTCTGTTGATAGAGTTATTGAAACTTTTAAGCACACTATGTAATGAAGACATCTCTCAAAATATCACAAACTTGCTACATAATCTACTGGAGTGTGCACAATGAGGATAAAAAAGATAGAAAAGTTTGTTTGGTACATCAAGATAAAGAAGCCATGGGATGTAGATACATGAATTAAAATTTAAGATACAAGGTATGAAATTTTAAATGTTGTCTTTGATTTTGGTAACATAGTCATCATGATTCATAGGTCTACATGGGAGGCTATTAGATGACTGGTTCTAAGTTATATCCTAGTAATTCTAAGCTTAGTCAGCTCTAGAAGAGTTTAGACCATGGTAAAATTATAGGACTTTGAGATCTAAGTTGTTGCATTGACCCTATGAGGTAAATTTTAATTCATCATTATGAAGACATCAATAACACATTACCCTATGATGATTGGTATGAAATGGGCATATGATTATCAAATGACTATCAACACTATGTAAAATCAAATACAGGCCCACCAGGGGGATAATTTTTTCATTATTCCTCTAAATAGGTTGCAAAAACCTTATATCATTCTAACTAAACCAAAATCTCCATATATTACACAAGAAACAAGCTGGATGAAGGTAAAATCTAAAGAGAATCTAAAAGATCTACACACAACTGAGTGAAACTTATTTTACAAACATACTAAACCTCAAGTATTATATTTACTCATTAAAAAATTGATGACATTTTAACAATGGAGGCCTAAAATAGTAGTTACTCAGCTATTAGTAACCCAATTTGTTATAAAATATTGTGTATCCATGTCTACTAAATCCCTTACTCATTTAGAAGTTGACTTTATCTATCAATCAGATGATCATATGCAAGATTATATAAAGTCAACTATTAGTGGAGACTCAGACACACATCTACTCAACTAGTCTTATGGTGATAATGAACTTCAACCTATGAAAATGGTGGTTGCACATGAGATAAGACTTCCTATGTACTATGTAAATAAGGATAGTAATTAATTTATTCTACACCTACAGGTTCATGTACCTACCATTAGTCAACAGGTTAGTTCTTTGAATTATTATTTTAAGGGAGATTCCATGACATGGTGGGCAATTCATAGAAATGATCAGTTTGAGTGGGATGATGTGTACAAAATCATGATTGATAGATTCCAATTACCACAAGTCATCAAAAATAATTGGCCTTTATTACAAAAAGGTGAGTTCCTTAAAATCCATATTCATAAATGTGTTAAAATATAGACTAATTAATGTCTGAATCTAAAGTACTAAGTTCTCATCTTTCATTATACACATGCCCCTTTACCATCAACATGGTATATGTATCAAGAGCACATGAGGGAGACAAAGCATTGGGTATAGGTGCAAAGAGACTATATATATATATATATATATATATATATATATATATATATTGAAGATGAGAACCCTCTAGTTCATAATGTACTAATAAAAATCAAACATTTCCTATGCCATGGGTGTGTATAATATTTAAGCATCATGACATAACCCACTATGCAAAAGAATTCAGATTGTGATCTAAATATATCATTAAAAAGATATAAAACTTAAAATAAATAATAATAATCTCTTACACATCCATGCCACAAAATACAAGATGAAGAGGAGGATATTTAAGACTTAGATACTAATGGTGATATTGATTTGATTGATTTATTTGAACCTAAATGGCTAGTATAACTAGTAAAGGACCCCAATGCAGAACCTAGTAAAGAAGACAATATATTTAGCACACAAATTCTAGAATAGGAAGGGTAATGAATGATATAATAATCTATTGATGAGGAAAATCAAAATATTTATTATCATCTCATTAAAAATCATGTATCAAACATTGGAATTGAGGAGATTCCTAAATTTGTACATATAGGTGATTATTAGACAAAAGTTAAAGTTTTTAAAGCTATGTGTCTCTTATGAGATTATCAAGATGTATTTCCCACTAAATGTTTAGAGGTATAAGGAGTTGATCCATATATATTTTAAATTCATATAGAAATCAAGGAGTGAACATGACCTATAAAGAAATGGACATATAATTTTAATCCAAACATAAAGTTTAAAGTGAAGGTTTTATTTGATAGAATTCAAGATGCAAGTATAATATATCCTATAGAAAAGGTAGATTGTTTTAGTCCTATGGTAGTGTAGCCTAAGAAAATAGGGGAGCTCAAAGTATTTAGGGATTATCACACTCTAAATGATGCATGTATCAATTATCCATTCCCAAATCCATTTAAAGATGAAGTTTTGGAATCTATTACAAGACATGAAGTTTACTATTTCATAGATGGCTTCAGTGGCTATTTTCAAAAACCTATTGTAGAAAAAGACAAGGATAAAATGAATTATAACATGGAATGGGGATCCTTTACCTATAATTTAATGGCTTTTATCCTTAATAATTCACCTATGGTTTTCTCTCGCATAGTGGTGACTGTGTTCAAGGACTTCATTCTTGACTTCTAAGAAGTTTAGGTCGATGATTGGGTAGTATTTTATTTATTTAAAAAATTATTGTCTAAATTATGCCTCATGTTATAATTCTGTTGAGATTTATGCATTTATACGAGTTTAAAATAAAATTAATCATTACACCTTTTGGTGTACTATTAGGTCATGTAGTCTATAATGAAGGCATTTTGGTAAACCAAGCCAGAAAAATGCATTCATTATGAGTATGCCTCCACCAATTAGCTCCACAAAAGTGTAATTGTTTCTTGGCCATATAGGGTACTATAAAAAGTTTATTAATGGATATACATCCATTTAATATCCCTTAGAATATTTACTATGTAAAAATGTTATTTATCTAAAATTTCAAGTGTCAATCCACCTTCATAGTGCTAAAATAGAGATTGGTCACTGTGCCCATCCTCATATTTCTAGATTGGAGCAAGCCATTTCATGTGCAAGTTAATGCTTTGGGTCTGATAGTTGGTGTTGTACTTGTGCAACTAGGAGATGGTGGACTCAACCATCCCATTCATTTTGTAAGTCAACATTTGACTAACACATAAAATAACTACATGACAACTAAAAGAGAAGCAATATCTATAGAGTTTTTACTATAAAAATTTAGACACTATATTCTTGTGATGTCATTTACAGTTTTCACCAATCATCATGATCTATGCTCCCATGTCAAAAATCCAATGCTATGAGGACACATTTCTATATGGTTGATGCTATTTTAGGAATTCCAATTTCAAATTAATGTCAAGCCAGGTAGATAAAATGTGGGGCTAGATTATCTTAATCACATTCCCAATGGTGAAGAACTAGAAGAATTATAGGAAGATTCTCTTGATGCTCATCTATTTTGTATTTCTATAATCCCTAATTTTTTTTGAAGAATCACTAACTTCCTTAAACAAGGAGTATTCATATTTCACTTCCAATAATGAAACAAGAAGTAGTTTATCACTAGAGGTTTTCCATACACCATTATCAATGGGATTTTGTATCATTTAGGGAAGGATGAAGTACTTTGTAGGGTATTTCTAGAACATGAATGAACATAGCTCTTTTAGGAGGCACACCAAGGAATAGCAAGAGGATATTTTGTAGGAGAATATACTACTAGGAAGTTGTTATAGAGTGGTTTATGGTGGCTAAATATTTTTTATAGTGCACATAGAGTAGTGAAACACTGTGATGTATGTCAAAACATGGGTAAAATAATACAAAAAGATGAAATGCCTTTACAACCTTTGTTAGTTAAACAAAATTTTGAACAATGATGCATTGAATTTGTTAGACCCATCAATCCATAAATTAAAAATAGTAAATTAAGTTATATTATCACTGCAATTTACTACTTTACCAAATGGGTTAATGCTATTGTGACACCTAGCTATGGTATGAAAGATGCAACAAAGTTTCTATACAAGAACATTATTACAAGGTGTGGATGCCCCCATTTAAGCTCATCAATGAGTGAGGGATGCACTTTATAAATAATACCATCAAGGTTCTTATTTAGGAATTCATGATTTCTCATAATATAAATATTTTATACCATTCAGAAGCTAATATCCAAGATGAGGCTTCCAAAAAAGTCTTGGGAAAAATGTTGGCAAAGATCTACACTATCAAGATAGATGATTGGGAAGATTGCATTCTAGGATTTTATGGGCATATCACACACACTATAAGAGATATATAGGTTTTACTCCATTCTAGTTGGTATATTGTCTTGAAGTAGTTATGCCAATGGAATACATAGCAGTCTACAAATTAAAATGGTCATGAGACTAGGGGATCATGAATCTCTCACTAAAAGACTTATCAAACTAAATAGGATGGATGAGCATAGACACATGGCATCTTGGATGTAAGAATTTCAAAATTAGATCCAAAAATCATGGCATGATAGGAATCTATTCCATAATAAATTTCATAAATATAAACCAATTTTATTATATGACAATTGTTTTAGAGAAATCCTAAGAAAATTATAGATTTGATGAAAAAGGCCTTATGTTATACATGAAATATCATAGAAAGGAACCATTATCTTGATATATATTTAGGTAACCATTTTACCATGGTGGGTGAATTATTTTAGGCTTAAGGCCTACTACCAATAGTCTTAATTTATCTCATTATGATAATTTAATGGGTGTTAAGTAACACTAATTAGATTAGGATTTATCATTTATTCATGTTTTTTATGTGTTTCTTTTTTTCTCTATGTGTTTTTAGATGATCTCTTCACTACCATTAGAGAACCAAGATACCAAATATAACATGAACCAACCATGTGTAGGATAATTCATGTGCACCATCATAGATGTAAATAGGAGTTAAAAAAAGTAATTAAGTTAGAGAAATGTATGGACAAGTCACATCAACAAGATCTTCACCATATAATGGTCATCAACTAGAATTTAATGATATGTCTAAGGTTTGATTAACTTAATTTTCACCAAATTGACAACCCATAGACATCATCTGTTTGTACTCCCATATAGATATGAAAGAGTATAATTATGGATCTCCACACATGTCAGTGACTATCTTAATTATTAGATCGGGTATGATTTGCCACATCAATAATTGTATTCATGTTTAATGGATAATTAAGCATAAAATTTAAATAAAAACTAATAGATACAAAATCTATAAATTCCCAAATTAAGAACCAAGTCTACATTTTATTCTTACACATATTTTTTTGACTTATAATTTCAAAGAGGTGAGCTATTTTTATTATGTAGATAGCCAATAACATTGTAATTTCATCACTCCAACAAACATGGATAATTCAAAACTCATTAGGGGACTAACCAAATCACAAAAATAAGTAATGGGCATTGATATGGATATTTGACAAACCAAATTCAATTATATATAACCCTTTAAGCTCTTTTGAGAAACAAAATATAATCTATTTTGGCTAGACCCAATAAATGTTTCATAACCACTCAACCTCATAGACCCCCACCACTTACACAACATAGATGTCAAGAACATACTTTGAATGCCAACTTTTGGTGACTTGGGGGAGATTGTGCAAGTCCTACTCGACTGATACAATGATGGAAACATCTACCTTGGCCTAGACACCACCATTAAAATCAAGAGAAAATCCATGGCCTAAGATTTGGGCATGCCTACATGAGGATACTTCATTGCTCTATATAAGATGAAAACACCATCTATTATCTAAGAGGTATGAGATTTTTGTGTTTGAGGATCAAGATGGATCTGAATTTAACAAATCCATGATGAAATAGTGTGCATTCTCATCAAATGCATCACAAGGAGGTTCCAATAGATGACCAAGTATATAAAAAAAATTTAAAAGGGGTCATAGACATCACCCAAGAAGACATTCTAGGATCAGTTCCTCATATTTATCCACCTCTTTACATAATGGAAGTCCTCAAAAGGAGGGGTGTACCTTGACATAGATTATTATCCAACATAACAATTACCTAACCTCATATAGACACTTGACCATAGATCCCTAGCTGATGAGGGTAAATTCAAATCATAGTGGGAGGAGTGACTAGAGTTGATCACCACACATCCTCAAGTGCCTCTAGATGTAATGTAATATTTGGGCCCACACATAACTATCACCTTACTACCATAATGTGTCTCTATAAACATCCATGAGTTGTCAAGTTTTTCCTTTGGACGTCTCCCATTGTTCATCTCTATGGCCATGGTGTAGGTAGAAATAACCAAATATAAATACTTTATATCTAAGTGTGTAATGCCACTATAGGCCATACAAATTGACATAGCCATCCATATATCACAACAATATAAATAAGCCAACAGTTCATAGCCATAAAAGGGAAAGTGAAAGATTTCTAATATGAATCAATCTGCATTTCCTCCCTTAAAGCATAAGATAAGGACCATGGTAATATAGTTAGATGATCCTAAACTTCCTTATATTTCTAACTTATGCAACATTCAATAAATGGGCATATATGAATAAAAAGTGCATTACGTAATGATTCTTAACATGGATGGAGACTTTTATGATAGAAAGGATGAGAAAGAATTCTTCTTCTAGAAGGCTTTGTGCATGGTCTAAGTGCATAAATAGGTTCCTCTAAATCTATGGGTTGAAATACCACCATGCCCTATATCTATCATCATCAATAATGTGTGTGAAGAAGTAGAGAAACTATATTTAAGGATTGAATTTTTCTAGCCTCAACCTTCTACTACCTTCATAATTGAGTATGTCTTTTCACCACTGAAAAAAATCCCACTAGAGTCACTCATACATAGATGATGAACTAGACATGAGGCTAGAGTATCACATACTCTTCAAGAGCACACATTAGGTCAACTAACCATAGCATAGGAATCACAACCTACTCCATCCTCCACTTCACCAACACCTAAATGAATATTGGTCACCCTCAAGTAAAAAAGCATAGGTTTATAGCTATATGGTCTAACTAACTGATTTGTCACCATCACCTCAAGCCTAGGAGATTGAAGAGATCATACCCAAGTAACCCATATCAGAAGAATAATAATCCTAAATAGAAAAAATAGTTCACATAGTATAATGGCCAATTAGATAAGAAGAGAAGAAATGGCATAAGGAGTAGGCTTAACAACAACAATAATAAGCAAGTTGACGAGCTAATCAAGTTGAGCCCATGTAAAAGGACAAAGACATATGGGTTGACTAATAGAAAGCCATTGAAGTGGAAAAGGAGGCATAATAAGTTATCTATGTAGCCATGAAAACACAAGAGGTAAAAGTGAAGAAAGATAAATAATCTAAGCTTGTTTCCAAGGTTAAGGTAAAAGAATAAGCAAAATAGAAATGGGATGTATTGGTATAGGCACATGAAGCCATGTAACAAGCCACACATTCGTAACATTAATATGAGGAATATAAAATAAATAAGAATGAATAATAATAAGATGAAGACCTATACCAACAATAAGAACAAGTACCAACACAAGCACAAGCATAGGCACATGCATAAGATTGAGAACAAGAATAAGCACAAGCTATCAATGAACAAGCCAAGTTTATAGCCCTAAAATATCAAAATAAAGAAGAAGAAGAATGTGTGAATAAGTTTTAAATAGAAGAATCACAAGCCAAACAAAAATTGATGTAGGAAGAACTGAAGAAGAAAGTAGAGGAGGAGGAGGAAGTCAAAATAAAGTAGGATTAAGATGTTGTGTAGTAACTCAAGGGGGAAAAAGAGGCCAAGGTACAATAATAGTAGGGAACTAAGTAGAAACAATAAAAATAAATGTATCCATAATAATAAAAAGAACCAACTATAGCTCCAAAAGGCCATCAGCTCCTAGAATTTCCATTAAGTGGAGTTTATATTTGAGATGTCCTAACTATTGGTACTTGGTACACCACTTTATCTCTCCTAATTAAAAAAATTCCATGATTAGACCCTTTAGTGATTAAAATCACATTGGAAACACTCCCCTTAAATAAGGAAGAATCACTAGATGCCTTTGGGCTCCCATTAAAGAAACAACTCAAGGGCATAATAACAGTTCAATAATCCATTGTACAAAAGGCCACCTCTTTGGAGCTATAAATAGATCAATCTAAAGTAGAGAATGTTTAATTTAAGGATTACCTCCATGAAGATACCAAACTCATCCAAGATACTTGCCCATAGTTGGTCACTCAAGAAATCAAGGACCAACTCATGTCCAACTAGTACAGACTTAAGACTTTGGTCTCTGAGTTGATAAAGGACTAGTGTACAACCTAAAAAATCTATGTAGTCAACACACTAGACCATGATGTGAATATAGAGGATACAATTCTCATCAATTTTTTGGAGGAGTATCAAGGCATGATAGACACTACTTAGATATAATCACAATAGGTCATGTGTAACTTATTGGACTAAAAGTAGCAACTAGATGATTCTTTAGCCTATTCTAGTGCAAACTTCATAATGACCACAACTATTAAGATAACTAACACATTACCTATGTATATGAAAATGACATATCACTTCAAGACTTGTTCAATGCCAAGGATAATTTGGATGATAACATCCTCAATTGGTAGATTCATATTCTATGCAATTATTTTATTGATCTATAAGCTCAACGTCATGTAGACAAACTAGAGCAGTTGAGTGGCAAGATTCAAACTAGGGTCACCAACACTAAGGTATCCATGAGAATCACTTATGACATGGATCTTAAGTATATCATTATATACCATGCACCATTATACACCCTGCTACAGATGATCTAAGAACTCATGTTAGACTAGCATACTTACAAGACTGATATGTCTCCCCTTTGCAATGATGTTGCCTAGATTCTCAACACACCCATGTTTAAACCACCATCATAACACCAACTGATCATCACTCACCATAACTATACATATTACAAGGCTAAGGACTCTTTTAGCCAGTCATCATCTATTTTCATGCCACCTTCATCAAGTTAAGTACTACACAAACTATAAATTTTGTAATAAAATTCTATAATCATTTTGTATTTGGGATGACTTAGTAAGACAAGTAGGGATAGGTTTATTGAAAACCCATAAAGGGTGGCCACCTAGTTACACTAGCTTATTAAAAACCTAAAAGGTTAGTAGGTTAGTATGTTATCCTGAAAGGGAGGCTAAGTAGTGTGTAAGAGGTGAAAACTAGAAATGATGCCTTGAGTGATTACTATGACTCTTACTAGTATAACCACTTCTTAATCTCTATACTCACTTGTGTAATTTTAGAAGATCCTATAACATCTCAGGATAAGACAACATTTTAAGTTTGAGAAAGTATTAGGAAAAATAAATCGTATTATAAATATGTATAGGATGTTTGTCTAGTATTCTTGCATTATGTACTCATTTTGTCATGCATATGTCTATTTTTTTCTGTCTCCATGACTTTTAATAGGTTAGAATATGAACAAAATCCACTTTTGATGCCAAGTATGAGAATAATATGAATAGTCTAAACTAAAATTGTCTATAAATACTTATGTTTGTAAGAAGAAGAGAGTTCCACTTTTGAAGAGATCAATAGAGACTATTTGGTTATGGTCACCTATGTGGTCTTAATTTATTCCTTACATGCATTCTCATGTATAATTTTTATTTGATTTTTATATAAATTAATCCAAATATTTTATTCATGTTAATGAATTACTGGTTGTTCTTACTTCCTACTTAATCCACAATAATTCATAATTGCTATGTTTCTATTTTCCAATCTTTTGTATGAATATGATGCACTATCCTATGCACTAATTCATAACCTATCTATCCTTAGCCTTAGTATTTTATGATGTTTTATGAACCTCTCCTAACATAAAAGATGTGAAAATAATGTATAATAGTGACCTAGCTTATAACCTAGAAAATCAAGATATTGGGCTACTCCTTTAGTGCTTCAAACTTGTAGATGTGTAGTATCTATGATTAGTATGGAAATAGGAATAAATATGGATATTTTTCACAATTAAATTCTTAATAGAGGGTTTTTGATAAGTTATCTTAGTCTCTTTGGTATTTATCTAGGTGAGGAATGAATTAGGGTTCATCTTCTATTTATATCAATCCCTTTAGAGTAATAACTTACATTAAATAACTTAATCCAACCATTAAGATATGTTTCATTTGAAAATTTGATGACTTTGGGGCAATAGACACTTGCTTCAGGATAAGATAGTAACATTGACACTACTACCTATCTCAGATATTAGTGTCCATATAGTATGAAAGTAGGTACACATTTTAATATTTTAGAGATGGAAGATAAGTATATTTTAAGCATTTTGGGAATGATAGAAGTCCTAATTCATTAATATAAGACTAGTCAAACTAATATATATAATCCAAAGAGCACAAAGATAGAGTATATGTGAGACTCACAAAAGTGGGAAAGGTAAAGAACTAAGAGGAACCACTAAGGTCTAAGTTTACCAACTATACAAGACTAAGGTGTTATATAATCATAAAATATCATCTAAAAATACTTAATGAGCATCCCAAGAGTTAGATTTTCCAAGTTACAAGATATGCCACAATTATACTTGCTTATAACATATTTCATGATTCACACATAATCCAACACATAGGAAAAAATACGTAATTATAATTCCCTCTTTATATTATTATTTATATAGGTAGTGCTCATTGATAGAGTGGTCTTCTAGGAAGATCGACACCATGTGCCAACTAACCCAATTTTTCCCACAACCACTATAAGGATGGAAAACTAGGGTTTTTCTATTTTTAACAAGTGATAGTCAATGACACAAATATGAATGCACCAAATTTAAGGTGATGAAAAATCTATAAGCATCAAGTTGGTCACATATTTTTTCAATAGGTATTCCATATAGGACACTTACATCTAACTTAGACAATAACATCAACACAACCATCCTAGGATAATGTAAGTGTTTGTGGCTATAGAGGCACAAAATCCAAAATTTATAAATTATTTTAAAATATTCTTTGAGTTTTCTTCTTGCTTATTCTACATCTAGATATGTATTAGAATAAAATCTAAGTATATTATCTATTTTTCATTTCCATATCTATCATAACTATACTTTTCATTTTTAGCATATCTCATAATAATAAATTCAATATATGTTATATCTAAGTTTTTTAATTAATTGACCTATTGTAGATGTATTTATTACCCTTTTTCTTATTCATTTCTATATTTATAACCTTATCTATCCTATATAATATCTTTATTAAAATTAAGGGTTAAACACACACAAGTTTTACTTGATACATGATAACTATAGAGTGTTGATACATCTAGATGTCTCATATATTATATTAGTGTCTAATAATTATGATATTATAATTTAGTGAATTCAAAGCATAAGTAGTAGATTAGGGTAATCTAGTTACTTGTGGTGAAATAATGGTAGAGCAATAAATTGTTCAATAATATTTATATTGATTGGTGATTGGGAGCCACCATGGCCAATCTAAGTGAAATTTAAGATACCAATTCTATTATCAATGAATTTGTGATCAATTTCTAAACTAAAGATTAAACTAGATGGATATTTATAGTGAAGCTTAAACTAAAGTGGATTTATAAAAAAATCAAAAGGAAGGGTAGGGCAGAAAGAAGGTGTTTTAATTTTTAGTCAAAACATTATGACAAAGTTTATATTTCATCAAGACATACATTTAAACCAATAAATGACATGAAATAGATATAGCATAGATCCCACCATATACCAAGAAAATATCTAAGAAAGGTACAATGCAAATAAGAAACTAAGTTCAATTTAAAGATTTACTTCACAAGCAAATTACATTAGCACATATACAAGATAAGAAAGGGAAATGAAATGAACTTAATATATTTCAATTAACTTATCATAATCACAAGTTAACAACTCTGCATTTATATATGCACATCAAGAATCAATGAAAACCATTCAAATCTAAACATTCAAAAAGATAGCTGAGAAATAATCCATAATAGAAAACACAAAAAAATATTAGGCAATATTTTGATAATTACTTGTTTGTATTAATTTATTGAAGTTTACAAAAATTATTTCTAATAAAAAATTTATCCCTTTACAAAATTTTAATACTACCTTTTATAGGAGACCAAGGTAGTACACCTATCAGTCATGGGATTACAAATGTATAAGAGTAAGGACAAATTCCCTTTTTATAAAGTTATATAATACATTCCCTTTTCCAAAGTGGACTAACACTTAGTCAAATGTGTGAACAAACTATTTCATGCCTTTACAAAAATAATACCTTACTTATTAATATTATAAAGTTTATAATAAAGTAGAATATTCTCAACTAGCTGGTGGACCATGCACTGAAGAACTCCCCTGTTGCTCCTAAATAATATTTATTGACTTTTAATGTTGTTCATCGACCAACCTTAAGTTAGTATCTGTCTCTAAGAGGCATTCATCCTCTTGGTCATCTAAGTCATCAAAATCTCTATCATTTCTTGCTATTACTTCCTTGATACTTATTGCCTTATCTATTTTCTCCTCTACATTTAGGATAATTCCCATGATCCTACTATTGTCACTCCTAGACTAGCCATAAATCATCATCTATAATTATTCCTAGGGAGCTACGTGTGGTAGGCATATCAAGCATGGTTCCAAGCATCTACTTAGTTCTATTATCAGCTCCTTATCATCCCTTAGGACCTTCTCCAAGTTCCTCAACCAAGTAATTAGACCCTAGATCTTGCCAATAATTAATCCCATTATTACATTCAAATGGGATAGGATAACGGTCCTGAATCTAGGAATCTAGTCTTCCACCATTATGCTAACTGGTTCCTTGATTTTATCTTTTGAATTCTAGCATTAGGTTATTGAACACTTGGCTACTGCATCTAAGTGAGCTAACATATTTTGAATTATCTTCATCTCCTTCAAGGAATTAAACATATCATAAAAATATTCCTCAAACATATTTATCATTTATGTAAGAACTGACAAAATATCTCATGTCTCAAAATTTAATTTTTTCCTTCTACAAGTTTTCTATCTTTTGATATGGGGCTTTGATGCTTGATTTTAGTTCAGCTAAATGGGCATCAACTAAGCCAACTATGTCTTCTTCATGGATTGATTTTTTGATTGTTCCTTGACCTCCTACTAGAGTTAATCCCATAAAAGGTTAAAATATTTGAAAAGTAATTTCTTCATTCCCAACTATGGTCTTCTTTTTTTTACCCTCTCCAAGCTTGTTATCTCTAGATTTAATTGCACATTAATTTATGAATTTGTGATTTTTAGAGGTTCAAGAATATCCTTCTGTGTGATTATTAAGGCTCTAGGAGTGTTTACGTAAGTGTCACTTAACCCTCCAAGGGTGGTCATCTTTTTTTTCTCCTCTTATTTTATCAGAGCCACATCCATGGCTTTAGCTCATCATTAACAGTGACGTGGACTACACTAGTCATGGCCCATGAGTGTTGCAAGGTTGGGATATTTTAAATCTTTCCATAAATGAAAAATTAAGGGATAATTGTATCATGAATTATATTTTCATCACTAAATAAGTTAACCTCACTCAAAGGATGATTTAAGTTTTATCTTTGGCTTCTTCTATTCAATTAGGACCAATGCCAACTAAACCTTCCTCTTCTATAGGGGTGAAACTAAAACTAGGTCCAAAGCTACCTCCTTCCCCCTTTTTTTATTATTCTTTGGCTTGGGATTGAGGCTCATCAATTTTTTCTTCTTCATTTGATCCATATGCCTCAGCAAGCACTTTGAGTGTATCTTCCACTGTCTCCCTGGGACCTAGTGCAATCATGTTAAGGAACTCAATTAGGGTCTCTAGCCTTTCAAGTTGGGTAGAAGAAGATGCCCCTTCACCAATCCTTTCTTCCCATTTCTCCTTCTTAGGTCCTTTTGAAACCTATTCTTGAGGTTGTTGTAGTTTTATTTATCATTTTTCTATAGGGTTCCTAAATGAGGGTCCAGGTAACAAATGGTATTGGAAGGGTCCCATCTACCATATCTTACCATGAGGTTTCTCATCTCTATCTAGTCTGGCCTCAAGCCTGATATTATGTTTCTTTAACTTTCCCAACACTTTTTCGAAACTGGTGTCTTTGATATAAACCTTGTCATGAACACCAATCCAGTGTTCATAAGGATAGTTCATTATTTTTAACTTCAAATGTTTTGTCACCCTCTCATGATAGTCCCACTACCTCAAATCATCTGATTTTAAGTTGAAGGAGTCTCTATGTATGGAGATGACATCTAAATCCTCCCAATTTTTTATCATAGTCATGTTTATGGCTAAAGGAAAGGGGTGAAGGATTCCTTTACTTTTATATTTACACACACCATCTATACCATGGAAAAGTTGGTATGCAACCTCTTATTCTACTAGTTTGGTTGGCACATGGACCAATAGTTTGAGGGGCTGAACTAAGGTCCCTTTTATTATAATTACTATGAAATCTAGATATAAACCAATATATCCAATAAATATAGAAATTTATTGACCAAAGGGGTGACCCTACCCATGGGGATCCCTATAATAGCTTCTACTAAAGCTAGATATACACAATCACAAATGAATTTTATATTATGTCTCTATTTGAATATGTGCAATTTGGCATAGTGATGGGAAATAGTGTGCCTCCCATTAGGTGACCAATTGTTTATGTCAAGGATTTTGGTGGTGGCTAAGAGGGAATCTAGAAGATAGGAAATCATGAAGAAGTGGATACTAGTTTTATTTTTTATGGATGAAATTTTTTGTTTCGAACAAATGTTAATCATCTCACCAATTGGGGGAGTGAGTCATTTTTATAAAATGAAGAGTACATAAGACACCCAACTTTTATTAACATGTGTGGTGGAAAGGGCCCTAGATATTATATATAATAAGGTTATGATTACTCTAATTTCTTTTTCTAAATTAGATAATTTGGATATTTTTTGTGTGGTATTGGTTCACCTACATTATAGTAAGTAGCCATGGGGCAAAGATGGTGTTCAAGTCATTTTTACTAGTCTATGTTTTAATTGTAGGCATGTCTACCCAGGGCTTGTATAGCTTGTAGTAGATTTCAATTTCTAAGGGGTAAATATATGCTACATTTTTTAAAGTACATTCATGAACTATCCAATCTTGATCAATTTTGTAATCTATGAAAATGGGGTCAATAACATCAATATAATTCAATATCTCATGTGTTTTAGCAGCATAGTGAAGATTGGTCATCTGGATGGAGACTAGGTCATTGTATCTGTTGTGGATTGATTCATTATTATTATCTTCCCTTATGATGGATTGAATTTATTCAATGGCCTATAAATGCTTAAATTAATTTATGTTTCTAGTGTTTAATGCCATAACATCAAAGTTAGTATCCTTGAATACTCTTCCCTCATTGTTTCAAGCTAAACACAATTTATTGTCATCTATTTATTGTTTCCTTCTATTTTTCATGATTATGGGACTTATAAACTTATAAATAATGGTCTACAAGTAGTTTTAGGATTAATTTTTCTCACTCAGATAACAATTGAACTCTTTCTAGCATGACTGTGATTGATTATAGTTTAAGTTAGGGCATTTTATAGAAGCTAGGTATTTTTTATAGCTTTAATGGTGATGGTAGCTTGGAATTAGGTAAATTCATGCTTTATATTTTATTTAAACCCCTTAATTTATACCTTTTCCTTTTTGTACTGACCAAATCTCTGATTTTATCATTTTGTACTTGTGTGGTGCCTATGTAGCATCCTTATAGTAGCTTTCACAAAAAAAATCATAAATGATTTAAAATAAATATTAATCATCCTTTAAAATCCTTATTTTTATTTACTCCATTGCATATTTACCCATGGATCAATGTGGACTATTGATAGTGATCTTAGGGCTTGTCCATTATTGGTTGCTTTTGTATCAAGATCTATGGTTATGCCACTTGACACCTTCATGGGCCTTTTGAGTTCTACACTTCATCAATTTCATGGTGAATTCTCACTCACCACATGTAAATCTCATGGTTATTTAGAGGTTTCATTGAATATTCTTTGTCTATTTCACTCTATGTGATCATCTTGCTCTGATTAACCATTAGCCATCAATCCTACAAAGTGCGTAAACTTTAATTAGCATCAGGATATAATAGGGACTGGGATAAATATTTTAGGCTAAAGTTTATTTCATGTTAATAAACATGATATATAATTCAATTTAAAATATTTAAGATAAGTTTTAGAAAACATATAAAGGGGCTCAAATAATAGAAGGATCTAATGCAAGGTGTTGACCTAGGGTTTTATCATGTTGAAAAATGTGATAAAACTTTAGGTTAAAACTTCTAAGCTATGTTTTATGTCATAGGGACATAATATAAGTCTCTATCCTAAGGTTTATTATATTTAAATAAAATTCAATTGTAACGTTAGGACAGAGACTTAGATTAGGTCTATTCTTGTGAATGTTTGGCCACAAGATCATTTTATCATTAAAGTTCATAGACCCTAAGTATTTTTTTATATTTCCCAAAGGGGGGTCCCATTTATTTTGTAGGTAATAAGATTTATTAATGTTTTAAATAATATTATTATGTTTAATAAAGATCATCAATGAACTTAAATTTGATGGCCTCATAGATATCGATAATGGCCTCTCAGGCGTCAAATGACATTCATGATAACATCAAATTTAAGTTCATGAAGTTTATTAGGTCTATAGATCCTAGATTTAACATGCTCCATTATATCATTTGGTCCCAACAAAGCACAAACCATTGATTAATATTTGAGCACATGCATGCCACTGGTCCCTAAAATCATGAAAAGGATTGAGTTAGCTCATGGATCAATGCGTATGAGAATTAGACTAAGTTAAAGGTCTAAGAATAATAAAATGGGTCCCTTCAAATATTGAAATCATAACCAAAGGTTTTATCCTAAATTTTATTTTGTTTAAATAATATAATAATCCCTAGGGTAAAAACATAGGTTAATTCTATGTTTTAATGCAATGGGACCTTTTAACATTAAGCTCAAACATGAGAGTGCCACATGGAAAATCCATGAGACTCCTTATAATTTGACTCTATTTGACCCTGAAAAGGGTCTATAAAGCATATATAGAGATTTATTTTCTTGATATGGTGAAACTTTTCATCCTCATGAGGTTTTCTTAGGCCTTTAACATTTTAATGCCAAATTTTCTCCATCAGATCTATTTATACAAGTACTCATGGATCATTGATCACGATCTAGATTATTGTAGATGTGTTTCTACCTCAAATTTGCTTTTCAGACTTAAGAGAAAGAAGAAACTAAAAAGAATAATGGACAAGGCTTGGGAAGTACCTGGACTAAAGATTGCGCACCGTAAATCCAGACGCTTGTGGGCACTCCTCTTTGGCTGTGGAGGAATGACACCTGCAAGAAAAAAGAAACTTGGACAAGAAAACGTTAGATGGATAGGCAGTGGGTTGCCAAGCAAAAGCTTGTTCCCGGAAGTGTAAAAACTTCCTTAAGGGAGGTTAACCCACTATTTGATAAAGATAAATGACTGATAAAAAGATAGAATGCCAGAATGCAGAAGTGACAAAGAAATTAGAAAGGAAAGAAAAGACCAAAATGATTACCTGAAGAAGTTGTTGGGATGAAGACAGTCACCGAGGTCGGAAATGTTGCCGGCGTCAGTTATCTGATCTGCCGGCATCGGCTATCCTGCCGACGTCGGTTGGGGAAGTGACCGGCATCGGTCGGGGTTGTGGCCTGTAGTCAGGTCTGAGTTGCTTTCTGGACTGTGGACGGGTCTGAGACTGAACGGGGACAAGTTTGGATGGACTGGGGAGTGGTCTGGTTCTGGTTGGGTGCCTGATGCAAGGTCTTTTTGGCAGAGGGATGAGGAAGTTGTCTGTGATTGGATTAAAAGAGGGACAGGGAAGGGGAGGATACATAGAGGACAGGGCCTGAGAAGGCTTTGCAGCGTCTCAGGGGGAAGAATAGAGGGAGTAGGAGACAGCAAATAGGATAGATTACTGAATACTAAATAAATGAAATAAAAAACCAGACTTGCTTACCTTTTAGCTTGCTGAATGAAGAGGGGGAGAGCTGTTGTCGAAGCCACAGAAGACTTGTTTGCAAGAAGAGAATACCTGATCCAGAGCCTTTTCACCTGTTGCTGCTGTTGCACGAGGTCAAGACAGAGGAGAGACGAAAGCCAAAGTGCCAAGAGAAGTCTATTTTCGAGCTCAAGAGTCCAGCGGCTGCAACGGATGCAGAAAGGGATAATGAAGGCTGCCGACGCCGGTAGTTTCACCGATGTCGGCTGAAGGGTCGCTGACATCGGCGGTCGCAGGATGGGCACAGAGGCTAAAAATAGCCTCTGCCCATTCTTGCATGCCGCCGGGTGAGGGGTCATGGGAAAAATGGTCACGAGGATGCCAAAATGGGCGTGGGAGGAGATAATGGAGAGATTTGGCCTAATAAATGCTAGGGGGAAGGTGGAGGGATTCAAGGGAGGATCCAAGGTGGCAAGGGTAGGGTGGAAAGGGGGCCACTTGATTAAAATACTTAGGTTATTTTAATCAAATGGAGGCCAAGGGTTAGGATAGGGGTTTGAGGTGGACAAGGGGGAGAACCAAGGTGCAGACACATTTACGGTGTCTACATTTGCCCCTTTTTGTCTTGTTGGTTGTTCTAGACGAACTGCAAGACAAAAACAGGAGTTGGTTGCCCCAGGAAAAGGATGAGGTGTTCCCCCCTCAAAGCGATAGTCGAGAGAAGGGAACCGAAGATCGAGTGTCGATTTGACAGAGAAATGGATAGAAGAGAGTGAGTGAAAATGCTGCCATAGTTGTGATTGCATGCATACCACTGCACAAGAGGGTCAGGTCAAATTGTCGCATGTCAAGGGTCAAGGAGTGCCAAAATTGAAGTAACCGGGCCCCAGCATTTAGTCATCTACTGATCGGGTCACTCAATCTAAGCTAAAGCTCCAAATGGTCGTCGTGTCCCAGGTATCCAGGGCTCAGGAAGTGCTCCCAGAAACACGAAAAAGCCACAAGTAGTAGGGATCAACTGGCTCGCGATCCTATACTTGTGAAGGGTCAAAAATAGTCTGCGAACAATTCTGCTAACCAGCCGTGGAATAGCATACACGCAAAAACAACCAAGGCAACATTGGCTTGGAAGAAGGTCAAAGAAGATACGCATGGTCTCCAATGGTCATGGGTCAAGAGGATGGATGGACGAAAGGATGCGGCTGAGCTAACCCCAGAAGACCCCATGTCAACTGAGCGCTGCCTACATAGCCCCTGTCGTAGGGGCCTCAGGCCGATGTAGTTCTCCCTAAAAGGGAGGAAGGGTCAGAGGGATTGATTGGTCTTGGTCAAAGTCGATGATTGGTCTTGGTCAAAGGTCTTGGTCAAAGTTGACGAAGTTGGGCGTGATAAGAGTCAAAGAAGAGAAGGTTTGTCCATCATAGAGATGAACAAAAGGGGGGTGGTCGAGCTAACCTCAGAAGATGTGGTATCTGAGTGCTGCCTACATAGCCCTGGTCATAGGGCCTCAGACCAATGTAGTTCGGACGAATTGAGAAGATTGGTCGATGATTGGATGTGGTCAAGCGTCGAAATGATGAGGCTAAGATGAGGATAAAAAGATGCTACATATGGTGTATTCTGTAGAATTGGTCGAGAGTCTTTCATCCCTAGCAAGTTTCCATAGTCGCGATGGATGTATGCTAAAAATGAATAGAAGGTCTATTTATGCTTCAGCAAGTATTGGTTTATACTTAACATAAATTGGGTCTGGTCGGTAGTTTCCATGTGTATTGGTGTCCATAGAAACTATGTGAAATGGTCTAGGATGATGCCTGATGTCGTGTTGAAAATGGTGAAAATGGCTGGGTTTGAGATAAGTCGACAATTGATGTGGCCAAAGCGACCAAAGTGTAGAGAAAAGATGAAAGGCAAATCGCTCTTTCATTGACAAGGACCAGAAAGGAAGCATAGATAGGGGTTATAAGAACAAAAAGCCCCGTTCATGCATTACGTCGTTGACCAGTATGGAGTTAGAACGGTAATCGAATCACTTTGACATTAAAGTGAGCTCGAAGTCCCTTGAGCAGGTGATAGGAGGAGGATAGGGTAACCCAGTTTAAGAGCAGGAATAACCTTGCCCCCTTTATAGGAGACCCTGAGACAACTACAAGCCAATGTCTGTGACTCATCGTTTTTTTTTTTTTTTTTTTTTTGCGCAGACTGATCAATGCGGGAAGCCTGCATAGAGATGTCATTTGATGTAATGGTCAGGTTGTGAAGCTGATCAATGCGGGAAGCTTCTAAAATAGTGCTGTTTGTAGCAAGAGTAGTCATAGCCATCCTTCGAGGGAGTGGTCTATATTTTTGCTTGATAATGTTTGAAAAGTTGGCCTAGCTGTCCTTCAAGGGATCAGTCTAGTAATACAGCAATGATAGTACAGCTGTCCTTCGAGGGATCAGTCTGTCTTTTTGATTTGACTTGATTTAGTGACCATGGATATGTTTTGACATCTTGATTTGTATATATTGAGAGAAATGAGAGTCACGGACAAGACTGTAGAAGCTCAAGGATGCCCCTTTTTATTAGGACAAAGCATCACTGCATCCTAAAAGGGTTGTAGAGGACTTGTTAAAGGGGAATAGGGTTGAAAGGGATGAGGACGAGGATGAGGGTTGCCCAAGGGACGAGCTCAAGTTACGTGTCAAGCAGACGAGTACTCGACTAGCAGAAGAATGGTCGAAGATGCAACGCATTAAGAGGCTCAGGTTTTGGCCGTCCGTCAAGGGAAGACAGACGATAAGTCCTTGACCCATACTTGTGCATGATGATAAAAGGTCCAAGCCAATTGGGGGTGAATTTACCTCGTTTACTTCGCTCCATATTGGTCACGTGCTGATTCTCTTTGAGGACGAGGTCTCCGATGTTGAAATCTCGTTCTCGCAGATTTTTGTCGTAGGCCCGCTTTACGCGACTTTGGTAGACATGGAGATGATTAAGGGCAGCCAGACGGCGCTCATCGAGTAACTCAAGTTGAGCTAAGTGATCTTGACGAAAGTCGTCATTGGAGAGAATGTCATGCAAGGAGATGTGGAGAGATGGGATCTGTACTTCGAGAGGTAAGACAGCCTCTGTTCCGTACACGAGAGAAAAGGGAGTAGCACCCGTAGAGGTTCGGATGCTAGTGCGGTAGGCCCACAAAGCGAAGGGGATATGAACGTGCCAATCCCTTCTTGTATCGTCGACCACCTTCATGAGAATTTTGGTGAGAAGTTTGTTGGAAGCCTCGGCCTGCCCATTTGCTTATGGGTAGTAAGGCGAAGAAAAGCTGAGTTTGATGCCAAATGAGTCGCATAGTTTTTGGACAGTCTTGTTTTTGAAGGACTTGCCGTTATCGGTGATGATTTTATGAGGGACACCAAAACGACAGATGATGTGGCTGCTGATGAAGTCAACAATTTTGTCGGCTTTTGTGGAGACAAGAGGAATGGCTTCCACCCACTTGGTGAAATACTCAGTGGCAGTGATGATGGACTGATGAAGAAGAGACGAATGAGGGTTGATCTCACCGATGAGATCCAAGCCCCACTGAGAGAAAGGCCAAAAATCCTGAGCGACTTGCAAGGCGTGGCTGGGGAGATGAAGTAGGTTAGAGTGCTGCTGACACTTGATGCAACGCTGAACATAATCGCTACAGTCTTGATGGAGGGTGGGCCAATAATAACCCAGGCGAAGGATGCGCTTGGCAACCGAGTTTCCACTAAAGTGTCCACCACAAATCCCGTCGTGGACTTGCTTTACGGCATGAGAAGCTTCAGCAGAGGTTAGACAGCGAAGAAGGAGACCGTTGAAGCCTCGCTTATAGAGAAGGCCCCCTAGCATGGTATAGCGAGCTGTGCGCTTGATGAAAGCTCACCGTGCATTGCTAGAGAGGTTGGAAGGAGTGACAGAAAGAGACAAGTAGTCCACGAGTTGCTTATACCAGTCATCTTATGGGCTAGAATTGATAGTGTTGATATGGTCGATGTGAGGAGAGATGTATGAAGGCAAAGATACACGATGCACTGTGACAAAAAGGTGGGATGATGATGGTGAAGACGGGATATGCGAAGTAAGAGAAGCCATGGTGTCGGCAAACTTGTTCGTAGAGCGTGGAACAGTCTGCAAGAGGTAATGGTCGAGAGATGCCAAAAGACGGTCAACACGATTCTTATACCTCTGTAAAACTTCATTTCTACAGAGATATGAACCGTTAACTTGATTAACGACGAGCTGCGAGTCACCGAAGATGTTGATAGACTTGATGTGGAGAGAAAGGGCAGTCTGAAGTCCCAAAATTAAGGCCTCGTATTCGGCCATATTATTGGTACAATCAAAGTCAAGCTTGAAAGATAGAGGCATGGGCTCCCCTTCGAGTGGGATGAGGATGACCCCCGCACCCCCACCGAGTTGACATTTAGAGCCGTCAAAGAACATGGTCATTTGGTAGACGGTGTCATCAGTGGAAAGGGTAGCGATAGACTCGTCAGGGAACTCACAGTGTGAAGGTTGGTTGTCAGGAAGAGGGGCATCTGCCAGTTGGTCAGCGATGGTTTGCCCCTTGATAGATTTTTGCTGGATGAATTCGAAGTCAAACTCAGCAAGCAGCATGAGCCACTGAGCCATACGTTGATTCTGATATGGCTTGGAGTGCATGTACTTGAGAGGGTCGGTGTGAGTGACGACAAAGGTTTTGTGGTTGAGAAGATAGTGGCGGAGCTTGGTAGTGGAAAAGACTAATGCCAAACAAAGTTTCTCGGTATGAGTATATCGAGTTTCATAGTCAACCAGTGTTCGGCTGATGTAGTAAACCGCTTGCTCACGATGATGCTCGTCTCGATGCGCGATCATGGCACCTAACGAATGGTTGGTAGCAGAGATATAAAGGTAGAAGGGTTGGTCATCCTTAGGTGGAATGAGGACTGGTGGAGAGACCAGATAGCCTTTGAGGGCTTCAAAAGCCTCTTGAAAGCCCTCATCCCATTTAAAGGAGACGTCCTTCTTAAGGAGGTGGTGAAAAGGTTGGCAGCGGTCTGAAAGCTGCGAGATGAAACGACGAATGGACTGGAGCTTCCCTTGTAGACTGTGAAGCTGCTTGAGATTGGTCGGGGGCAGCATTTCGAGGATAGCACGGATCTTGGCGGGATCTATCTCGATACCACGGAAGGAAACGATGAAGCTGAGAAGTTTGCCTGAGAGGACCCCAAAGACACACTTCTTGGGGTTGAGGCAGACATTATATTGAAGGAGACGAGAGAAGATGATTGTGAGAATGGTCAGGTGGTCGCGGCGAAGCTTGGACTTGCCGAGAAGGTCATCCACATAGTCCTCCATGATTTTGTGGAGGAGATCGTGGAAAATGTAGGTCATGGCGCGCTGATATGTGGCACCAGCATTTTTTAGGCTGAAAGGCATGACTCGATAGTAGAAAGTCCCCCATGGGGTGATAAAGGTAGTCTTGTGCTGGTCTTCCGGTGCGATCAGGATTTGATTGTATCCTGAAAACCTGTCCATGAGAGATAGCATTTCATGGCCGGCCGTGAGATCAACAAGCTGGTCAATGTTAGGAAGAGGAAAGTCATCTTTGGGACAGGCTAGGTTAAGGTCACGATAGTCTGTGCAGATCCGAATCCCCCCAGTTGCTTTAGTAACTGGGACGATGTTAGAGACCCACTGTGGATAATCGATGGGTTGGATGAAGGAGATAGAAAGAAGGCACTGAAGCTCCTCTTTGACAAGAAGTGCAACGCGAGGATGCATCTTTCGAAGCTTCTGCCTAACAGGCTTAGCCTCTAGTTTGGTGACAATGTTATGGGTAGCAATGGTGGGGTCGATGCCAGGCATGTCGCTGTAAGTCCAGGCAAAGGCCTTGCTATGGTTGGAAAGGAACTGGGCATAGTCAAGCTGCTCCTGAGCGTCTAAAGATTGGCCAATCTTTAAGACGTGAGGAACATCGGAAGAAGAAGGGAGGTTGATGTCAATGGTGGATTCATTTAACATAACCTGAGTCTCGGAAGGGAGAAAACGCTGGACGAAAGAGTCATCGGCACCCATGTAGGAAAGGATGGCGTCATCGTCAACGTAGTGGACAGTGTGAATGGTTGCCGACTCATCTTCTACCATGCTAGGAAAGATGAGAGGGAGAGACCTGGGCACCCCATTGAGCTGATAAGTCAGGGGTTCTAGGTGGATGGTGTTTATGGAAAAAAAATAGGAGGGATGGAAACCACCGACTCCGTAGGTGATGAAGGAGAGATGGGTGAGTCTGGAAGAGATTGGTCAATGGTTGGTTCGGGACAAAGGTCGGAAGGAGCCTGAGTGGGGTCATGATATCCCAGGCCATACCGTTTCTTGGCATCGTGATCATTGAGCGGCTCGATGGGCTGATGGGAGCCCTGCTCATAACGTCCAAAACCAAAACCCTTCCATGCACACCTATGAAGGTAAGTGTGTGCAAAGGCGGGGTTGCCAAGAAACGAGAAATCAGATGTGAAAGGTTGGGGTGAAGAGAGGGAAGTGCCATTGGTAGGAGCTTGATTAAGCCCCCCATAGACAAAGTTGGTTTGGAAGTGAGGAGGACCATAAGGTATGACCGTCCCGATCCGATGGTCATAATTAGGACTGAGGTGAAGGCGTCCATACTCTTGCGGAGTTTGGAACATGTCGAGGGTCAACAAGCGATATTCCCCAAGTGATAGTCGTTGGAAGATGTCTTCCATGGGGTCCTTGGTCGGCACTTGAAGAGGAGGGGTGAGGGCAACCGCTGATTGCGAACTGGTCGAAGCTTCCACGGATGGAGGCGGTGCCGGAGTTGACAGCTTGATGGGAATGAGGACATCGTTAGGACGGTAGGTGGTATTGCAAGTCTTGAAGGGTGAAGGGTCAGCGGGGATGGTGTGGACTTGCCCGTCATGTTCAAACTTCACACAACGGTGCAGGGTGGAGGGTATACAGGCCATGGCACGGATCCAAGGTCGGCCTAGTAGAAGGTTGTATTAAAACTCTCCTTCGATGATATAGAAGAGCTCTGGGACTGTGCGTGGACCAACGTGAATGTGGAGGATGACTGTGCCAATGGTCGTGGCGGTGGTGTCATTAAAAGAGCGTAAGATCGCGTCAGTTTTGGAGACGCAGTTCTTAGGAAGAGCCAGCTGATCAAAGGCGTGGGTAGAAATTATGTTGATGCTAGCACCGCCGTCGATCATAATGCGTTTAATGCGTGTCCGATCAACATAGGCAGTGATGAAGAGGGCGGCGTCCTGATCTTCTGTGTTAGACGTGGGAATCTCAGAATCACTGAATGTGATGGAGGCGACAGGAGACAAGGAATGGACGAGGGCAGCGAGTGGTTGGGGGTCCTCAGGTTGGACCTCCGCTGCCTGCAAGGCTTGGATAAGGGCTTGACGGTGCTGAGGTGAAGTTTGGACAAGGTCATAAAGAGACATCTTCACAGGTGTCTGGTGAAGCTGCTTCAGCATGGAGTCGTGAATTGGTCCAGAAGAGGAAGATGAAGAAGGTTGGGACGCGCCAAGGATAGAAATTTTAGGCTTGGGCGCAAGGGGTGGCTTGACAAAGGGATAGGTCCAAGGAATGGCAACTTTTTCCTTGGCCTTGTCCCTTTGTGACCTAGTGGTTATACGGATAGCATTGATTTCGAAAATGGGAGGCAAAGAAGGGGTCATGTCTTGCTGGTGAGATGTTGACGTGTTTGAAGAAGTTGGACAGGAAGGAGTCAGGGTCTGGTCAAGAGTGTCCTCAAGGAGAAGAGTGTCTTTCTCCATATGGCGGCGAATGACGGCCTTGAGGGCACAACAAGTCTCGGTGTCGTGTCCTGGTGTACGATGATATAAGCAAATTTTTGTATCGTCGAACCAGGAGGGCTTGGACCCGAGAGGTTGGAAAGGCTTGATGGGTGGAAGGGTTATGTCGGAAGTCCGGAGAAGTCAGTGCAATATCGACGAGTATGAGCCCAATAGAGGGTCCGTGCTATTTGATATGCGTTAGGTTGGTGACTTTTGCTTAGGCGAGGTTAGAAGAGGTTTTCGTACCACCTTATGGGTTGATGGCGCGGTGACAGATGGAGACGGCTCTTTCTTGATGATTGATACCGCCTTCTTAGGAGAGGGATGACTGGAGGTAGGCAGAGGAAGCAAAGGAGGCAACGAGTTTTGGTTGAAGGCCGGAGTGGGAAGGATGCTAGCCAAGGTCGAAGGATGGGGGCTCAAAATGGATGGAAATGGTGACAGAGAAGGAGGCGTTCGTTTCTGTGGTCTGGCAGTCTTCTTCGCCTTGGTTGGAAGACTACTACTGGTCGAGGTCTGGCCTAGGTCCACCTTCACTTGCGGGTGAGTGAGGGAGGAGATAGGACGGACGCCAAATGACTTGATGGGTTTGGACGAGATAGATGTAGGCTTTGGTTTGGGCGGGTTTGGTTGAGGTTCGAGAGTCTGGTCTTTGTCAAGAGTCTGACGAGATTCTGTCTTAGGAGGATTAGCGGCATGTGATGAGAGGGCGTGGGTATGTTGAAGGGCTTTAAGACACTCCCACAACACCTGAGGCATCACTTTCCTCGGAGGGAGAAGTTCGATCTTCTCCACTAATCGGGAAAATGGCTGAGAGGAAGATGTTGATGGTTGCGAGGTTGAGGACGAGATGGGTGTAGTGGTCTTAGACGCATGGTGTGGTGAAGTCATGACAGATTTAGATGAAGATGAAGGGGAGACAGGTTCTTCCCTAGGTGGAGAAGAAACCAGGGGGCGAGGCTCCTCCAGCGGGTAAAGGGCAGGGATGACGGTGCCCTCCACTTGTGGCTGAGGAGTAGGAAGGGTCGGGTCCTCTATAGGCTGCAGAAAGGAAGATGGTGAGACTGGTGGTGCTGGTAAGGTCGAGGCATCCTCCAGGATGAGAGAGGTCAATGGAGAACTAGCCGAGGAGAGAGGCTCGTCCACATGTGACGGACTGATTGATGGACTAACCTCAAGAGGCTGATTGGGGACGAAAGGAGAGACCGTATTGACTGTTTGAATATTGTGCTCATGATTGTCGTCAATTAAGGTCTGGACATTGTTCTGAGTTGGCGGATGATTGGGGAAAGGTTGTTTGAAGATGTCAATGGCCTGATTAGGGGGTGCATTTGGATTGTCTAAGATGAGATCCCCCTTTTCAAGCATGTCTTGTATTATGTTCTTAAAGGTCTTGCAGTTTTCCATGTCATGGCCCTTAACACGGTGGAAGCTGCAGAAGTCTTGCTCCCTATACCACGCGGGGATGGCGTGTGAGGGATCGAATTGTGGAGGAGGTCGGGCTTGAGGGAGATTGAGGACCCCCTATTTAAGAAGCTTTTCCAGCACAGACGCATATGATTCTCCAAGAGGAGTATATCATCACTGCACGTATCTTTGCTGGAATTGTCGAGTAGCGCTCTGAGATGTGGATGGCTCGGGCTGATTGGACAAAGAAGATGAAGGTCTGAAAACCATGACATTAGCTGAAGCCTTGGATTTAGAATTGGATGATGATGGCTTAGCAGAAGAAGAGTCATTGGTCTGAGAGCTGGGATTCTTACTCCGCAACTTGACTTTATTCTCCTTGATGGCACGTAACTCAAGTTTGCGGGCCATCGTGAAGGCCTCGTCAAAAGTGCGGAAGGTTTGAACCCTCAGGGTGGAAGAGATATGTCGGGCATAGGCTTGAGAAAAGAGTTCAATAAGCTCGGCCTGGGGCAAGGAAAAGGAGAGTTGGTTGATAAGGCCTCTCCATCGAGCAACGAAGTCGGCTATGGACTCATCCTCGAATTGCCGAATAGAATAGAGGCCGTGATTGAGACCTTCTTGGTTATGTTGATGGAAAAGTGATCGAGGAAGAGCTGAGCCAATTGTGTGAATGAGAAGAGAGAATGACTAGGAAGGGAGCTGTACCAGTCAAGCGTAGCACCCGAGAGAGACATAGGAAATGTGCGTAAGAGTAACGCATCGTCATGGCCAATGAGGTAGCAGGCATGTCTGAATGCCCGCAAGTGTTGTTGTGGGTCTTCCTTGTTTTGAAAGCGAGAAAACTTTAGAAGCTCCCACTGGCTAGGATATGGTCTGATTGGGACAGAAGGATGAATGGGTTCGTTACAGATCTACTCGTATGACAAAGTGTTGTGTGAGCCAGAAACAGAGGTCTCAAGACTGGTCATCTTGTCCATCAGCATCTTGATGATGTCTACCAATGGATTGACGGGTTGCGCACCCCCTAAGTTGTAGGGCACTTAGAAGAGGTTAGAGGAGGCGTGCTACATAGTCAGTTGTAGAATGTACGGATGACTAATCGCAGGGGCAAAGGTGGAGGCTAAAGGTGGTTGGTTAGAAGACATAGCTGGGCCCGTTGTTGCCATGAGAGGTTGGACTATGGTAACAGGGGCCAAGGGGTAAGAAGCCACCCTGGTGTTGATAGGGGCCAGGGTAGGCAGGATAGAGACGACAAGGTTTTGAAAAGGAGTGGATTGCGGTTGAGCGGGTCGGGGTTGACAAGGGGTCGAAACCCTGGTGGCAGTGGGCCCAATGATAGAGGGAGAGGCCACACCTAGAGGATTGGTCAAAGTCTGGTCAGTGGTCAAAGCGATGGCTTGAATGTCTGAAGGTTGAACTATGGATGTTGTCAATACAGCTGTAGTCGCGACAAGGGAGGTTGGCATTCTGTAGATCGGATTGCCCAAGGAGTCTCGCGTTCGGCTATGCGCGAGATAGTGTTGCAAGGCCTTGCCATTGAGGTCCAAGAATCGCTCGAAGTCTTGGTCCCCTTCTTGGACAATGGGAGTCTGCGGTGGGGTTGGACGGGCAGGAGTTCTTTCGGTCTCTGAGTTGAACTCCATTGTAGGCTTGGTCACGGATGGGGTGGACGGAAGTGGTTGATGGCTAGCATGGTCGACAAGAGCCTTGGATTGGCTACGAGTCAAAACCATGCAAGGCAAAGAAGGTTCAGGTCTCAGGAACTGTGTTGCTCAGTTTCAGAAGACCAGGATAGAGTCTTTGACAGAGAAGGGACAGGTCTCAGGCTGCTGGTTTTGAAAAAAAAGGACAGTGACAGAGACCGACGTCAGTTGAAAAACCGATGTCGGTAAGAAATATGGCCGACGTCGGTCAGATAACCGATGCCGGTAACAGATGAAGCCGACGTCGGTATCAGAACCGATGTCGGTGACAGGAGAAGCCGACGTCGGTGGGAGAACCGATGTCGGTGACTGTGTCTTCCAGAGAACCAAAAGGTTCTTGGAAAAACAAGGAAGAAAGCGTCCTCACACACTCAAACAAACAGATGAGAAGAGGAAAATAGAGAGAGACAGACAAGCCTAAGCGATAAATCCTAGGAATTAACCTTAGAAATTGTGGCTTAAGCCTTAGATGAATGTTTAGGGAGATTGGCTGAAAAATGGGTCCTAGAAGAAGGCGGTCTAAGGATGGTTTCAGGTGTTGTTTTAGGTGCTCAAAGATCTGTGTTAGGGTCTGGTACGTGGCCTGGTGCTAAGGAGCAAGCTCCCCTCACTTCACGATTCCAGTGGTTAGCTGGTCTCACTTAGCCAAGATATACCTCGCCTAGAGTTTAGACTCTGCCAGAGAACGGAGTGGGCTTCCCCCTTGGTGATGAAATCCAAGTAGGGTCACCAGGACGGGTAAGGTATCCGCTGGGGGATGAAATCCCAGTCGGGCCTTATCTCAGGTATGTTTTATGTGTGTTTTAGTGCATGTGGTTAGGTAGTGTAACATCAAGTGTCTACGATTTATTCAATATGCGCCTAAGTTACTAGATGTGGACTAATGCAAGCACAAGCAGAAATGAAAGTGCAATATGTTTTAATGCCCAAGTCGAAATGTGATGTTTGTTATGAAGACAAGTTTGAGAAAGGGTTGAGAGTATGATGTTTAGACTAGTCTAGAATGCAAGGAAGAAAGATTCATTTTATTCCCGCTTATAGTGTCATTTGGAATAGAAGAAAGAGACAAGAAGGAAGGAGCCTAAATGCACCTAAATGAATGAAAAAGAAAAGGAACCCAGGAGGAACCTAGGGTCCCACCAGGTGTGCCAGAGATGTTTCTACCTTAAATTTGCTTTTCAGACTTAAGAGAAAGAAGAAACTAAAAAGAATAATGGACAAGGCTTGGGAAGTACCTGGACTAAAGATTGCGCACCGTAAATCCAGACGCTTGTGGGCACTCCTCTTTGGCTGTGGAGGAATGACACCTGTAAGAAAAAAGAAACTTGGACAAGAAAACGTTAGATGGATAGGCAGTGGGTTGCCAAACAAAAGCTTGTTCCCGGAAGTGTAAAAACTTCCTTAAGGGAGGTCAACCCACTATTTGATAAAGATAAATGACTGATAAAAAGACAGAATGCCAGAATGCAGAAGTGACAAAGAAATTAGAAAGGAAAGAAAAGACCAAAATGATTACCTGAAGAACTTGTTGGGCTGAAGACAGTCGCCGAGGTCGGAAATGTCGCCGGCGTCGGTTATCTGATCTGACGGCATCGGCTATCCTGTCGACGTCGGTTGGGGAAGTGACCGGCGTCGGTCGGGGTTGTGGCCTGTAGTCAGGTCTGAGTTGCTTTCTGGACTGTGGACGGGTCTGAGACTGAACGGGGACAAGTTTGGATGGACTGGGGAGTGGTCTGGTTCTGGTTGGGTGCCTGATGCAAGGTCTTTTTGGCAGAGGGATGAGGAAGTTGTCTGTGATTGGATTAAAAGAGGGACAGGGAAGGGGAGGATACACAGAGGATAGGGCCTGAGAAGGCTTTGCAGCATCTTAGGGGGAAGAACAGAGGGAGTAGGAGACAGCAAATAGGATAGATTACTGAATACTAAATAAATGAAATAAAAAACCAGACTTGCTTACCTTTTAGCTTGCTGAATGAAGAGGGGGAGAGCTGTTGTCGAAGCCACAGAAGACTTGTTTGCAAGAAGAGAATACCTGATCCAGAGCCTTTTCACCTGTTGCTGCTGTTGCACGAGTTCAAGACAGAGGAGAGACGAAATCCAAAGCGCCAAGAGAAGTCTATTTTCGAGCTCAAGAGTCCAGCAGCTGCAACGGATGCAGAAAGGGATAATGAAGGCTGCCGACGCCGGTAGTTTCGCCAATGTCGGCGGTCGTAGGATGGGCACAGAGGCTAAAAATAGCCTCTGCCCATTCTTGCACACCGCCGGGCGAGGGGTCATGGGAAGAACGGTCACGAGGATGCCAAAATGGGCGTGGGAGGAGATAATGGAGAGATTTGGCCTAATAAATGCTAGGGGGAAGGTGGAGGGATTCAAGGGAGGATCCAAGGTGGCAAGGGTAGGGTGGAAAGGGGGCCACTTGATTAAAATACTTAGGTTATTTTAATCAAATGGAGGCCAAGGGTTAGGATAGGGGTTTGAGGTGGACAAGGGGGAGAACCAAGGTGCAGACACGTTTACGGTGTCTACAAGATGATTGGCTCTTTTCATATGTTTTATCTTAAGGTTTTCTTGTATTAAAAAATAAAATGAGACCTTAGGGTAAAACATAGGCTATGTCTATGTTTAATAAAGAGGGACCTATTTAATCTTGAGGATGATTATGCACTATTTTATCTTTGGTCCCACTTAAGCACAAATCATTGATCATGATCCCAGGGTTCACATAAGATTGCTTTGATGGATCAAGGATTTGGATTCATCAAGCCTCCTTAAATCTATCTTATTGATCCTCATGATGAAACATACACCATTGATCGTACAAAATGGCTAGATGCTTAAGTTATGTCTGAGGTCGATATAGGAACTTAGGCTAAAGCTTTAAGACTAAGCTCTCATTTGGGTTAATAAACATGAATGAGGCCTTATGAATAAGACTTTAGGCTAAGTTTGTAACAAAAGGGACCATGTGACATTAAAAACTTGAGATCAAGTTAGGAACATAAAGGATCATACAAACATAAATGTTAGACCTTGTTAAAATAAAGAGAATGAAAAAGGGGGGAAATATAAAAAGACCAAGCATAATATTTTAGGATAAGGTTTGGTCATGTTAAAAAATGTGATCAAGCATTAATATAAAAGACTAGGCTTAATTCTAAAGTAAGTTTGAAAATTTCCATCCAAATTGCTCCCAACAAATCTAAATTTAAACAAAGGGTCTAATGTAGGGTTTCCTGAGGGAGGGTTTGAGAACATGAATCCAACTATGAGCTCTCATAGATCAAAGGCTAATAAAAGTTTGGATGAGGATAAATTTGTGAAAATCCTAGCATGCTCCATTAATAAAATCTCTATGAAACCTATAGCTTAAAACATGAGAAGTAAATATTAGCAACATTAGGCAAGGTTAAATCAAAACCATGAATAAATGGGCCAATTTTATTAGGCATGGATGATCTTCAAATTTTAATAATGTGTAGAATATCAAGCTTTCAGTGTTAATGTTCAAAGTATGTACAAGGGTCCCTATTTTTTAGAAATGGGGGTATGTTGACCTCAACAAAGAGAGCCTACAAGTATAAGGAATTCAGTAAATTAGAAGATAATGCTAAGAATAGAAAATGAATAGTAGTGATAGTATATAGCATTATAAATACCCCAAACACCTTTTACCTGTAAATAGCCATATAATGATTACATTTTATATAATAAATGTAGTATTATTTATATTATTATTCATTTTAATGGTTATGTGAGCAACATTGTTATTTTTTTTTGAATTGATATTGTTTATGCCCACAAGAACTAACTAATTTATATTTCAAATTAATATTATAAATGTATTGGAAATTTAGTGGGTCACTATAGATATTGAGTATTGATTCATTATTTATTTATTGGGTCCTTAATTTTTTATACATAAGGGTGCATTGATAAAAAAAAAGTCTATAAGAATATATAAAATTATTAATTAGGAAGCCAATATTTTTATCTCTTGTAGGATGGCCATGCACCCATTTAGACTAGAATATAAGAATATAGGCCCTTGTGCTTCAAATCTTTTATTTTCATACTAATATCTAGTCAAATATAACATCTATAAGGATATATACCTCAATCCACACAACATCATCTATTGGAAACAAGATGACTAAGAGGGGGGGTCAATCAATCTTCAAAACTTTTAACTCAATTCCATTTAACGATTCATGAACCATTATAATAAGCATGTACATCTAAGTAAGAATAATCATCAAATCATAAGAGCATGAAACACATCAATAGAAAATATACATGGTAAACCCTCTAGAGGAATAAAACCCATTGATGAAGTAAATGTACTACATTCCTATAAGACAAGCATTAATCTTTAGGGAAGCACTAACCTAATTAGCTCATCACCAACTCAGCTTGACTTTAACAAGCACCCAGTTGGAAGGATGCACCAACCCCTAGATAAATTGGCACCAACTTAGATATTAGATAGTTTTATCACCTTTATAAACCCTTATTTCTTCTACAATAGATGATTATTTACTCCTTTAGCTCTTTGATCACTTATATCCCTCTCAAACTAGCCTTTAACCTTCTTCACTTAACTAGCCCTCTTCATGGCTTGATTAGGTCTTCTGACCTTGATCCTCATATGAAAAATGTCTATTAGATATTTATAACATTTCACTGATGGTCTAGATGACCACTTTCTACTCACCAATGATATATATCATTTTTTTATCCTCTTCTACTGTTTCACACTTAACATCATCTAAACATACCAAATAGGCCTAAAATACCTTGCTTTTATACAAGTCACTTAATCATATCTTTCTTAGATGCCTCCACATTTAAATCACTTAGATAATCCATTAATATGTCTTTGAATATTAAAAATAACATGCCTTAATAATGAATCAATAAATACAATAATTCAGCCATACATCAATCATCCCTTACTCTTCTTTTAGGCTTATGAAGACCTAATAAGCCTTCCTAACGACACATTTTCATTTGATCTTTATTTAGGAATATAAAAACACCTTACATAGTAGTAACACACCATAAACCACTCCAATAGACCTTATCCAGCTCCACTTTATGTTTGATAACACCTTTTAAGTCCAACTACTACTTAAACCCTTCTTTAAATCAATGCTTATAAAACGCCCGTGCATACACAAACTATTTATTCAATAACTAAGGCATATACTCAATTTTCATAAATAACCATGGAAAAAAATTACATATTCAGAAACCTCATGACATTAGGGTCATCAAAATATTTATTTAATGCTTCGACTCAAGGTAAATAGGCTCATACACTTCTCTACAAGATGTTCACTCAGAATTGCCAATTGGCAACAAAACACAATCAAAGAAACATGAACATATAACACATGATTTAATATTTTCAAGGGATTAAAATTCATAAAATGATCTTATAAAATCCTTAGAGAAACCTAAAAAAAATATCATGAGATATAATGAAAACTATTGGTCTTACATACCAATCTTCTAACCTTCTACTTTATAAAATCTACTTAGTCAGATTAGCCATTTTGGATTCAATGTTCCAACCTATTACACTGACTAAAAATATTATATAAAACATGGATATACCATTTGAGACCCAAAAAAAATAATCATGCATATCAATGCATCACTCTCACATGAAAACACATTAGGAATTATCTTTTCACTTTTATCTAATTTACTTACTACCTACACCACTAAGTCTGTTAATGACTAGCCAACTTGGATCACCAATATTTCATACCTGAGATATATAACCTATCCATAAATATTCATGAAAAAAAAATCTCACACTTTGATCTTTATGCTCTCATCAACATTGACTCGATCAACTGTGTCTACTACAACAAATCTCTAAAAGATAACCACTTTCTTGTAGGATTTTCTCACTTATTTGATAAACATATCACACTAAGAGATGCCTAAGAGTGTTTAATTTAACCTCCAGTCAATTTTTTAACAATATCAAACTATTTTTATCTCTTTATAACAATGTCTTTAACATTGGGTCATAGTTAGGGTTTTATGAGGGTTTAGACCATCTTTCAATCTTAAAAATCATTCATAAAACATAGATTTTATTTATATAAAAAAATACTTGAAACTTTGAAATATAAACCTTCCTTATATACCAAGAATATTTTAGGTTCTCATGCATATTTTTTACATGCCAACAAGCACTGAGAAAACCTTCTTGGGTAGACAACTCATCATTATATGCACTCAAGAAATGTTGAAATACTTTTCAATCCTTTTTCTTGCAAACCTTGATATGAAACTTTATACACATACTTAAATAATCTTGAACCACCTCTGTAAATGTTCACCTACTCACTCATGCCATGGAAAATGATCTTGTTACCTCATCTGGCCACCATCTCTCTTATTGCTTTCTAAGCATTGACTTGCAAGTCTTATTATGTCTTGAATCTAACTTTCTAGCCACATTATATACTCCACCTCAAAAATATCCTATGTTTCAATGTCTATTGTGTATGATAAATCAAGTTCATACACTCATTATTATTTATAACTTCAACATACCTTCTTTGGAGCTACTTACAAATCTTTAGAGCTCGATTGGGATATTTGTAGCATATTTAAATCTATATACATATAGATCTTTATATCTAACCTTATAATAATTTTTAAGGTCCCCAACACCTCATGCATAGTCTCAAATAATATACCTCATGATAAAACACTATCAAGTGTTGTTCAGATCACTATCATCTTCATAGTTCATTTGGAGCATCTTCAAAATTGCTTACATATATCTTCGAAGCATACAACTTCTTATTCGAAGCATCCAAATTCTTGTTCGAAGCTTCACTTATATCATCATTCCACATATATATACCATCTCAAAATGTCTATATAAATCAGTACAAGATGATTTAAACTTGATGTACTGACTTGTTCCCACACATTCTACTTATCAATAATTTTAATCAAGCTAACATTATAACATTCTTCAAATATGATTCTCTCATCACTACTCTCATACAATAAAAAAACTCACTAAGATTTAAATAGAACTCATTTTTATACATAATTCAAGGCTTAATTGACAAAGGACCTTTTAAATCAATGATATTAGATTGATATCAATGAAATAACCATGCATCTTCATAAGAAACTTTGACATAAATGACAACATTAATTATCAAAGTTCAACACTTAATGAAAATACCCAACAATATTTTCCTTAATCAATGAAAATTCTAAACAATCTCCACATTTTTAATTGATGGAAAACATACTCAAAAAATTGTGTCAACCACTTCTTCATGACAATCATTTGTTAGACCTAGTTATTGCCTTTTTTCTCACTTTTTTATCTTGCCCCTTTTCTCATCTTTTCTAATCTTTCTAATCTTTCTGATCTTTTGTGATAGTTCTCCCCCTTTGAAATTAACCACAAAGGTCTTCCATAATTATCATCTCTTTCAAAATGAACTTAGATTACATAATCACTTCAATATAGATTAGGCTCAGCCAACAATCTAAACAAATAACCCACATACAATATATCCACCATTCTTCTATTAGTAGTAGACATCAAAGAACATATACAACTACTAAAACCATACTCTTCTCCTTGTGAGCTAATATTATTTTTCAAAGACACTAGGTAACACATAGACTTCAAAAATTATCGCAACCACTTATGATAAGCATTTTTAGAAACTTCTTAATTAGGTCATTCTCCTAGTTGATTAATCAAGAACTCAAAAAAGAGTTTATAAAGCATCTCAAGAATAATCTCTCCTTAAATCTATGCATATCAAAAGTAGTCACTTTATTGATAAAGAACTCAGATCTACCAAGATCCCCCTTAGACCAAACAAATCTTCTATATAAGAATTAGGAACTTAATATCACATAGCTTTCTTAACATGGCTAAAAAATATTAAAAACTTGACCTCAAATAAGGATATCCCATAATAGATACCAATAGTAGAAATACGGACCCCCCTTTTGTCTTCATAGATATAGATCAGTTACTCATAACAAACAAATCTTAGAATATTATATTTTATATACCAATTTTTCTACATTTTGACTTTAAATACCTGAAACCAGTCTTAGATCTCTCACCATGTTGCTACTTCAAACCATAGAGCTATCAACATAGGAATCAATAATATCCATCTTCATCTCCTTGCTTGTAACATATACAACTAAGAATATTCTCAAAAGAAACCTTTTTTGTCTACACCCTCATGCTTCTATTGATAGAATAATTCCTCCATGAAGCTTAATTGAGTCACCCCCTTTTCATATGTAACTAAAACAATTATAAACTCATGACATTCCTAGATCTTGATATCTTTACAAGACTAAATATTCTTTCAAATTATTCTAGGCTTGACTATAAATTTAGGCTTGACCTTTGATTTGACTTTTTCATCATCCACCTTGTCATCCTCTTATTTTATTTGACTACCTTGTCAACAAATGAAGATAATAAGTTCTCTTGACATTCCTCACTCGATTTATTACCTTAGGTATGCTCTATTTTAACAAGTATTCCAATTGAGCTTGAAAACTAATCATGAATGATCTTAACTACCTTTAGTTCCATACATTTATTTTACTTATTTATTTCACTCTAAGAGCTTAAAACTTCATTTTTGACTTGATGATCTTATAAGTTTATTAGGACAAAATGTTTCAATGTGTCTTATATTATGATAGTTGTAATAGACCAACTTATACTTACCATTTGATTGATCATGACTATGATCTCCTTTTGACTAATTGATTATTTTTTAATAGTTTCATGAATACTCACTCTTGGAGGGTCTTCTACGTTATCTTTATTTATGACCAAACTAATTATATGTAAAATAATAACCGTTAAAAGAGATAACATACCTTGTAGCATTGGGCTATCTGATAGGTATTTTCATGTTGACCATCTTGTCTTTAATAGTCTTCATTTCATCTTAAGGTGAATTATTTTTGTATTATTTGAATCCAAGACCTATCTTGTCACTTTCATACTTTTGACTACTCAAGATATCATCTAGAGCCTCAATGCTCTTTTCAATCTTCATAAAATTTTTTACCTTTCTAGATGTTTGATCTAGCTCAAATATTAGATATTTTATTTCAATTTCATATCTACTTTAGTCTTCTTATTTAGCCTTTAGGATTACTACCAAAATCTCTATGTAAGTTTGAAATTGTTGGATGATCTCTTCATACTCCTTAGAAGTGTTGCCAATCCTTTCCTCAAATAATCCCATCTACTCCTCATTGTCTTGAGTTAATGATTTCAATTTCTTGTTCTTTTTCTTCAAAATATTCAACTCTTCTAGGGTACTCACCATCTTTGCCTCAATATCCACTTTAGATTATTTATTTTAATATTATACTTATTCATATAATTTTATGCCTATAAACAAAGTTTCATTATTGTCATGTTCATATTCATTACCACCATCATCACTATCAGATGTGTCTAAATCACTAACATCATATGAGTTATCTTATCTAGTTTAGAAACTCTTATTATTTTTGAGTGGCCCTTTCCTTCATTATTCTTGAATTATCTATTATACTTGTTAGACTTATATGCCTTTATATCATGTCCCTAAGATTAATCATGTTCTTCATTATGTTCAAATTTGTCCTTGTTATGATAATTAGTTGAAAAGTGACTAATCTTGCCACAAATAAAACATTTGAAGGGTAACTTACCCTTTGTACTTTCCTGATCCAAACCTCAACTTCTTAGAAAACATATCTATGATTTCATCATCATCATTATCTAAACATACCTCATTTTTGAATTTATTGTCCTTTGACTTTTTTTCAACCTTGAAATTTGTTTATTTCTTGAGTAGTCTTCCTTCATCAATTCTCATCTCTTAGGTAGTCAAGATGCCATGAATCCCATCCATCTCTATCTTGTCTAAATATTACATATCTTATAATATAGACACCTTAGAGTTAAAATTAATAGTTAGTTATCTCAATACCTTTTGAACAATATTATACACTTTCACTTATTCTCCTAATCCTCTAATGATATTGACAACTTCATCAACTCTCAATAGGTAAGATGGAAAGGATTCATCTTGAATCATATTCAAGATTTCAAACTATTTTCTATGGTTCTACAACTTGTCCATCTTCACCTTAGTGTATCCTTAATATATGGCCTTTAATTTATCCCATATTTATTTGGTTGAAACAAAATTCATTTATTTTATGAGATTTAACTCTTATAGGCCATATATAATGCCATTCATTACCTTAGAGTTATTTTCACTAACCTTCTTACCTATTGCATATATTTGTGGAATTAGATGTGTAATATAACCATCCACAACTAACTATAAAATACCATGTCCTTATAACATTAGATATATCTTCATTATAACATTCCAAAAGACATAGTTAGATCTACTAAACAATATATCCTTACTGGTAGAGAAACAAACTTGAGCTTGTTGAATAGTCATCCTTGCTTCTTAAGATCTCCTTTAGGCTATCAATATTATTCCAAAGATATTAATCTAATACAACTTATTGTAAATAGGATGAATAAGTGGGGGGATGAATCAAATCTTAAAAACTTTTCACTCAATTCCATTTAACCATTCATGAACCATTCTAACAAGCATGTACATCTAAGCATCAAATCATAAGAACATGAAAGACATGAACACAACATATACATGGAAAACCCTCGATGGATAGAGAAAAAACTTATGAATAAAATTGAATATTTTCCTATAATCCAAACATCAATCTTTATTGAATAACTAACTTCACATGGAACACCAACCCCAACTAGCTTAGTACCAACTCAGATAGGCTTTAATAAGCACCCACTTGTAAGGAGGCACCAAACCCCTAGATGAATCAACACAAAATAAACCATATAATTATTTTATCACCTTAATAAATCATTTTTTAATATACAATCCATATTTTTTCTCACTTTTATCCCTCTCAAATTAGCATTTATCCTTCTTCACTCAATTATCCCTCGCTAAGGCTTGATTAAGTCTTTTGACCTTGATCCTCATATGCAAATTTTTTTCCATATATTAATAAATTTTATATTATTTTATTCATTACCTATTTATTATCACCAATTATCTATATCATTAACTTATCCTCTTGTAATATTACACACATAACATCCTCTAAGCATACCAAATAGGCCTCAACTACCTTACTTTTATACAAGTCACTTGATTATATCTTTCTTAGTCAGATCCATATTTAAATCATTTATGTTGGATGTGAATATGTCTTTTAATATTAAAATTAACATGAATTGATCATCAATAAGTCAATATAATAGGTTTTTCATACATCAATTAGCCCTTACTCTTCTTTTAGGCTTATGGAGACCTAATAGGCCTTCTTAAAAACATGTTACCATTTAATATTTATTGAAGCATATCAAAACACGTCCCATGGTAGGAAAACACAATAATACACTATAATATAACTTAACTAACTCCAATTTATGTACACAACACCTTTTAGGTCTAACTACTACTTAAAACTCTTGTTCAAATCACTACTTATAAAAGGCTTGAGCATATACAAAAACTCTTTCTTGAAAAACTAAGGCATATAATCAATTTTTATAAGAAAATATGGAAAAAAATTACATATTAATAAATATCATGACGTTAGGGTCATCATTATTTTCATCTGATGCTTCGACTTAGGGTAAAAAGGCTCATACACTTCTTTGCAAGGTGATCACTCAAAATTGCCATCTCACTCCAAAACACAATCAAGGGAACATGAACATATAACACATGATTGACTATTTTAAAGGGTTTTAAATTCATGAAAAATATGTTATAACATCCTCATATCAATCTCAATCAATCATATCATGATATATAATGAAAATTATTGGTATTATAGATCAATCTTCTAACTTCTCTTTCACAAACTCTACTAAATCAAATAAGTTATTTTGACTTCAATGTTACAACATATTACACTAACTTCAAATATTATAAAAATCATGGATAGATCATTCAAGACATAAAAAAACATAATAATACATCTCAATGCATCACTCTTACATGAAAACACATTATAAAACATCTTTTCACTTTTATTTGATTTCCTTATTGTCTACACTACTAGGTCTATTAGAGACTAGCTAACTTGGATCAATAATATTGCATACCTAAGATCTAAAAAATGTCCAAAAATATTCATGAATAATAACTTCAAGTCTCACAATTTTATCTTTATACACTTATCAACTTTGACTCGATCAACTGTGTCTGCTACATCAAATCTCTAAAAGACAAGCACTTTCCCATAAGATATTCTCACTCACCTAAGAAACCAATCACACCTAGAGATTATTGGGATATTTTAATTCAAACTATAACCAATTTTATAACCATATCAAACCATTATTATCTCTTTTAAATAATATCTTTAACATCAAGTCGTAGTTATGGTTTTATGAGGGGTTAGACCATCTTTCATTCTTAAAGATCATTCATAAAACTTAGTTCCTCTTTTCAAAAACTAATGAATATAAATTTTATTTATAATACTTTAACATCTACCATGAATACGTTAGGTTCTAATTTATATTCTACACATGCCAACAAGAATTTATAAAACTTTCTATGGTAGACAACTCTTCATTTTATGCACTCAAAAAACCTTTAAACACTTTTCAAGCCTTTTTCTTTCAAATCTTCATCTAAAATTCATGCACATAATTAAAACAACTTGAATCACCTTTGTCAATGTTCATTTTCTCACTCATGTCATGTAAATTTATCATATTACCTCATATGGCCACCAAGTCATTTTTCTTTCTCTTATTTCTTTATAAGCCTTGACCTTCAAGTCTTATTATGTCTTGAATATGATCTTCTAGTCACACTGTATACTTCACCTTGAAAATTTATTATGATTAAATTTATCTTGTGTATGATAAAGATACCTCATACACTCACTCTTCTTTTGAAATTTAATAGACCTTATTTAGATCTACTTACATATCTTTAAAGCTCGATTGGGATATTTGTAGCATCTTCAAAGTAGCATATATAGATCTTTAGAGCTAACCTTGTAATCATTTTTGAGGTCCTCAACACTTCATGTATAGTCTAAAATAATATTTCTCATGATCAAACATTATCACTTGTTCTTCAAAGCATTCTCATATTTGTAGCTCATTTAGAGCATCTTCAAAAATGCTTATATATATATTTAGAGAATATAAATTCCTCTTTGGAGCTTCACTTATATCATCATGCCACCTAAAAATACTATCTCAAAATGTCTATATAAAGAATTAAAAATATTATTTACACTTTTTTTACTCAACTTACTCACACATGTTGTTTCTCAATGATTTTACTCAAGCTAACATTAAAACATTCTTCAAATAGTATTCTCTCATCACTACTCTCATATAGTAATAATACTTCATTAATATTGCAACATAACTCATTCATATGTATATTGAAAGGCTTACTTGACCAAGAACCTTTGACATCAATGATATTAGATTGACATCAATGAAATAACCATGCATATTCATATAGACCTTTGACATTAATGACAACATTAAATATCAAAGCTCAAAACTCAATTACAATGATCAACAATCTTCTCCTTAATCAATGACAATGTGTAACATCATCTACCTAATGTAAATTCTTCAAATAAATAATAAGATTTGAGAAAAAAATAAATCAATACAAACTCATGAATAGTTTTTAAAATTTCTTGCTTGCAATAACTTTGAAAAATTATCCTCTCCTTGAAACAAATTAAATTCATTTCTAAATATGATTTATATGTCCACCACCTCATCTTAAAATCCCATTTCATGTACATATCTAAGAATAATATATATCTAATTTTATATAAAAACTTTGTTAAAAATATTCTTTACTATACAAGAAAACTTTATAATAAGCTCATAATAAAATAAGATAAGAAATTAGTTAAGGAAACTATGTGGAAGTGATTTTCAATGTGATTAATTTATGTATATTTTATGTATAACATACTTCTCTCTTTTAACTTTGTATGACACATTCACACTAGTTGTGAATTACTACACACTATTATGCATTGAGACTGATATTAGTCTCATGGGCTAATTTAATGCTTACTCAAAAATTTATGCACCTTGAGCACATCATATCTTTGCCTACACATTCTCACTATGAACCACAAACTCATATTCCCATGCACCTCACTTGAAATTTCTTACTGACTTGTATATCTACACTCATCTTCACTCCAGTACATACATGTGTCAGTCTACCCCAACTAAATGCCTTTTTAGGTGAAAATTTATATCCTAGCAATGAATATGTAATGACATGTAACTATCTTATTTTTAACCAACAATAATTATAACTATGTTTGTATTCTTATTGTATAAAAAAGTTACATATACATTAGGCTAAAATTTAAAATGATCATTAGTCTATGCCACACATATTCATAACACATATATCATACTATGTGTTTCTATTATATCATACATGAACTATAACAAATTTTAGCATTCCCTATTATTTTTTAATTTAAAATAAGTTGAATTAGTACAAGTATAATACTTTTGGTTCTTTCAAATTCACATTTTTTTTTATTTTTTAATACCCTACATGTATTCACTCTGCATAACCATACATTTATCCATAAGTCATAATTGTCCTCTTCATGCCTAGTCTTGGGATTTGTAATGTGGATCATTAGTGTCAAATCAAAATATTTTTCTGTCTATGAAAGTAAACACTTAGGTGAAACTATAGAGATAAGGTATATCGTTTAATTCTATTTTAGAATAATCAAAAGAACACCATATAAAGACTAAGGTGGTTGACTCTCAGAAATAACTTGAGGTAGCCTTATATGTTCAAAAAAACTTCACCAATGCACTATAAGGAAAATGTAATAAAATATTTGGCTAATTCAAAAAGTTAATGATGTAGCTCAACCTAACATATTTTAACCCCATTAATATTTCACTCAATAGTAGTTTCATCAATAAGCCTCCTTCAAGTTGAAAGTCAATATAGGAATTCCTTCCAAAGAATTGGATTCCTAGTTTTAAGAATTTGAGGTATACTTCTTAGTCAATCTCTTCATTTAAGTGTAGAACATAACCTTAATAGTATTGAATATGCCCATACTAGTTGTTTATTGGTGGGAGATATTTAGTGTACTTCATGCAAAAGAGTGTGTTATAATTTAATAATAGATGACCCTTATCAATGCATTAAAGGAGTAATAATACCCTCTGCATCAATTTTATTATGAATAAATCAAGTTATAATAATTTATCTACTGCAAATATTAGTTAGTGAAAGCTACACCAATACATTGCATACTACAAATTGCATATGTGAGAGAAATTGAGATAAAAACATAAGGTGATAAACTATATCAAATAATTCTCACATTATATATGTGAAAATATTAAATCATTTAATTTTTATGCTCTATTCCAATCCTACCAAATTTTCACCAATATTGAATCCAAGGTGAAGATGAATAAGCATTTCACCTATTCATCCAATATCACACACAAGGGATAATCCTCAAAAAAATCTTCAACATAACCTTTTGCATGTAATTAGATAACTTATAAAAAAGGAGAGTATCCCAATAATACTCCACATAACTTCAAAGCTCATGTGCCTTATCCTTTAGCCAAAGGAAATAATAAGTTTGGTGACTAGTGGTGTCATCACCATTGATCTCACGCCCATGATAACTCTGAATGTCATTCAAAATAATAATTAATTTCTTTCTATACATTAGGTATACACCAATGGATGACACCAATATATGTTGAATTTGTCTAAGCACAAACACCACTATAATAAATTATTCTAAAGGATGTGAATGTCTCTTTCACACCAAGTTCTAGGTGAAGGTTCATTTTCTTCATTTCACCATCATAGTAGAAGCTATAATACCATTATTATAGAATCCAACATGCAATGCATTTTTCTTCCAACTATTATGTATCCAATCCATATTCACTATGATGGATTCAATATGGGAAGGATATAAAGGCATGGTGATAAACACCTTTTAGTACAAAGTAAAGCCTATAGATTACAATGTCACTTGTGACATCACACGTTTGGAGGTCTATGACATATTTTTGGGAAGTTCATACTTTTATGAATTTAAAGCTACATATTAATACAATCCACAACATTATATTTTTCATGCACAATATCATTTATACAACCCATTTACGTAGGTACCATCAACCAAAGTCAAATTAGTATATGACAATAAATGTTGTAAACATGTCTCAAATATGTATAATTTCATGTTAATAATGGTTTATCCTAGCACACTATTATCTACCTAATTTTCACCAGTAGGAAGATTATTTAAGCCTTCCTAGCTATATGATAACATGGAATCACTTCTAAGTTATGACTTATTATTTTAACCTTTTAGGTTTTTATTATGTAAATGTTAAGATAGATTAAATGGTTGGGTATATTGCTAATATAAAATAAAATTGGAAATTATTGATTCTATGTAAATTTCCCAAAATAATAAGTGTAAGGAGAAAATGAACTGATCTATAGATACACAAAGTTTTTCACAAATTAGGGTATTGTAAATCACTAAGTGGACATAGAGGAATATTTTATGTTTTGATTCTTTATCAATATATGGCTCTAGATAGTAGATCCCCTCTTAGGATAGTAGTGCCATGTGGCACTAGTGTGTAGTTTTGGCACTAATGTCCTTTTTATAGCGAATATCTATAAATTTTAGGGAAGTTAAAGGAGGTTTTAGGGTCCTATAGGTGATTTTGTGTCACGTGGGGCTCGTCTATGTTAGTATTTTTTTTATTATTAAAAAATCTAATGAATAATTACATAAATGTTAAAATAAAATAATAAAATTTAAAAAAGAGAGGAAAAATTGGGTTGTGGGATGTTAGATCATGAGGAGTAGAACCCATGTTGTCATGGTTGCTAAATACATTAACCTCAATGATCAAGGTATAAAATTGAATGTATTTATCCCTTAGGTAATGTGAACCATCAAATTACATGTTATTTTAGAAAGAATTTTCCTAGGCCCTTCTTTGATCAATCATGCAAATGTGTAGGTGTGAAAACTATGTAGTATGTAGAGTATTTGATTTATATATTCATTGATTTTATGTAAATAAGTGCCAAAACAATAATTTATAGATGTAAAATTCCTTGTGAGGTTATTCATAAAGGAGGATACTGGTTTTGAATATAATACTGTTTTCATTAGTTGACTAGTCATGAAAAAGATATTGAAAACACAAAAAAAGGCCCATATAGGGGTTAGGACTCAAACATGGGTGAACGGGTCTATCAAACACTAAATACATAAGTGCACACTATCACCATGTGGATCTATAATCCTAAAAGTGGTGATAATGTCCTAAGGCTATGAACAAAGCAAAAATTAGGGAGGATAGGCTAAAGGCCCTTGAAACTATGAAAAGTTGATGTGTGACTACTGAGAATGTGGAAAATAGGGAAAATAAGACATAATAAAAATCTAAAGACTTAAAATGGACATGCGAATAAGGACTATAATGATCAAGAAGACCCTAATGTGAAATATCAATTAAAGAAATTATGTGTAGTTTTTAAACCAAATTATGTTGTTTATATTTACTCCCTTTTTATTCTAATAATGCAATGAAATGAAAGTACTAGAGTAAAATAAAATATAAATGTGTACCTATGCTTACCTATGTGAATGTAACATATATTTATCACACTTATTAGATATATAAGTAGATAATAACTTGATTATAACATTTTAAGGGAAGATATATGGTGTGAATGCCCCTATATAGAAACTGAGTACATAAAATTAGTGTGTGGAGAAACAAGGTTCACTCGCCCCCACTCTAAATCTAAGTATGTAAATTGAATTATTGGAGAAAAAAGGTTCACATCACCCCAATTTGGTAATGATTATATAAAATTAATGTGTGGATAAATAAGGCTCACTTTCCCCCACTCTAAATTTGAGTATGTAAACTAGTTCTAGTGAAATGCTATAGATCAATCACTGTAAATGAACATGTGACCCAAACTAGTTAAAATTGGGTAATGATATTGGTGAAGATACTTAGTGTAACCTAATAAATCTAAAAATGGGGAAAAAAAATTTGTACTCTACATCATGCACCATAATCCTTATATCTAAGAGATGTAGCTATGTATATGGATAAATGAATGAACTAGTATACTTGAGTCAAAACTATATATCTATGTAGAGTGTACATCTGAATACTTAAGTACAAATTATGTAAACCTATGTAGATTTATGTGTTTATATATCTAAAAACCTATGAAAACCTATGTAAACTTATGTGTCTATTTATCTAATAACTTGTTAACACTTATGTAAACCTATGTAGACCTATGCATCTCTATATCTAAAAATTGTGAAAACCTATGTAAACATATGTAGACCTATGCATTTGTATATCTAAAAATCTATGAATTTGAATGCCTGTGTAAACCTATGGAGACTCGTGTGTCTGTATATCTAAAAATATGTGAATTTAAATGCCTATGTAAACTATATACCTATGCATCTATATATCTACAAATTTATGAATCTAACCTATATAGACCCATGTGTATGTATATCTAAAAATCTATGAATATGAATGCCTATTTTCCCCTATGTAGACCCATGTATTTATATATTTTAATACAGCTCTACATGTGTTAATTAATATATGCATATTCCCCCACTTTTGGTGAGAGATCCAAGACTGTGATGAGGATATGTAAATGAACATGGTAAGGATCGATTGTGTTGGTGTTGATTAGTAGTTGTACTGTTGTATTATGCTTGAATAATGTACTTATTCTATCAAAGTTGATAGTTTAGTGTGTAATTGGATAAATGCTTTTTAGTTCTATTTTTAAGTATAATGTGATTTTTATTATCATTTTGTATATTTTATAATGATGAGGGGATTAGTTTAACCAATATGGGACATAACATATCATTTCTAAGTCTCATGTGTAATAAACAGTTCACAAATTGGAGCTATGGTTCTTGAGATATGATGATAGTAAAATAGTTGTATTATTTAGCAAAATTTGCATGCATGGGTAACCTTCATCGGGTGGCATTAGGTAATTTATGACTTAAACAGGTAATTTTGTTTCTATTTTCAATTCATTTGGATCATTTGAGTTGAAAGGATTTTGTGTCTAAGTGAGATAAATATGTCAAGGAGATGAGGAAATAGTTTGTCATGCTATGAGGAGGTTGAGGTGCAAATTCAGGTTAGAGAGGAGGTTCTCTTGGTAATGGAATCATAATTTTTACTATTTTTATTATTATTCTTTTTACTATTTTTACTAAAAGGGACTATTTAGGAGTTGTTTTCCATAGACTAGTGATAGTGTTCCATTATGGGTGCTACTGTCTAGGTCCTGGTGCTAGTGTCTAGGGTGTGGTAATATTGTTTGATGCTACTATCATATGGGTAGAGCTAATGTCTAATAGTATTGAGATGTGATGCTTAGAATTTTTGACTATTTTTTTATCTATGTTGTTTATTGGGTTTATTTTTATTTTGTTGACGTCAGATTTGGTTTTAATTTTATAATTTGATGTCCACACAAGAGAGTTATGTATAGGGAATATGATGGATAATTTGTGGGATTTTCCCTTGGTTTATGTGGAGATGAAGGTGATCAATAGATAAATCTTAAGATACGTTTATTTCCTAGAGCCTATGCCCTAAAATAAGTATATGATTAATGCATTATGTAGGATATAGGATGCAAACACATACACATTCTAGCTAGTTATGGATGAGATGATTGTGACATTAGATAATGTATATATGATTTTGTAATTGCATATCATTGGGTAGTGGGTTATCTTACAAGAGGTCACTAGTCCTCAGG
>JARHVA010002773.1:1070000-1162500 GCA_037957365.1 Torreya grandis | reverse complement strand
AATGAGGGTGATAAAGTAATTTCATCTACCTTAGTTTGTGCATTAATAAAACGTGTTATATCATTTATACTTGATTTTTCAAATGTAATTGAGAAGGTTAAAGAAGATACATTATTCCTATCTATTTTACTTGACTCATGCAAAAGTGGTTTTCATGTAATGCACTTATATTCATTTATTTTGAATAATGAACTAGAAAAATTAGTTGAAAATATAAGATCACATTGGAATAAAACACTACCAATAAGAGGTTATTTTGGCATTAGATTGTTAGTTTTATTTTGATGAGTAAGAAAAGAGAGATATGATAGAGAAGATGATGTATCTAATATATACTCATTTTCATTTTCATTGTCATGATCATAGTTATCCTCATATCCATAATTATTACAATCATCATCATCATCATCATCATCATCATTACCGTCGTCATCATCATCATCATCATCATCATCATCATCATAATCATCATCATCATCATCATCATCATCATCATCATCATCATCATCATCATCATCATCATCATGAATGAAACCATTATTATTCTATAATGTATATTCTTGAAAATTAGTCCATTCGTTATTATAATCATGAGATAAATTCAAGAGTGCATCAAGTGGGTGAGGTGTATAAGACTTTTTTAGATTCCATTTTAAACTTACCAAAAAATATAGTGTAAATAAAAATAAAAAACACAAAAGAGGTATAACATAATATATCATAGGTATGTGTGCAATCAATGTGTGAATATTTTGATCAAAGTTTGTAATAGAAAATAGGATTGTGATTGAAACCCTGATTATTAATATTTGTATACATAAGGACCTAATATGTGGATATAGGGTTTTTGATTTAGATTTTGCATTAAAAATATTTAAATCAAATTAAATAAATGAAACTCTTGCATAGAATTTATTATATTAGGTAGGTTAGGCAAAAAATTTAGAAAATCAAAATTTTGTAACCCTAATTTAATGTACAAAATTTAGAGAAGGTAAACACTAAAGAAAATTAGTGTTTTAAAGCAATATTGAAAATAAAATGGGTTCACCAAATGTTTTAACCTTTTCATTTTTTAATATGTAAATCATAAGCTAGATTAAATTTTTGGGTCTATTGTTAATCTAGAATAAAATTGGAAAGTATTGATTCTATGGAATATTCTAAAAATAGTAAGAACAAGGAGAAAAGGAACTTATAGGAATGTACTTAGAGTTTTTCATAGATCAAGATACTAAAAATGGATAAGCAAACATAAAGGAGTCTTTTATATTTTGATTGTTTTTTAAAGATATAGATCAGGACAATATCACCCATCTTAGGACATTAGTGCCATGTGGTGATGGTGTCAAATTTTGGTGCTAGTGTCCATTCTATATTGATTGTTTGTAATATTTAGGAATGTTGAGATAGTTTCATATAGGTGATTTTATGTCATGAAAGAGATTTTTTATTCCACTCTTTTATTTTTATCTTATCCAAAACCCTAATGAATACCTACACAAATGAAATAATGAGCTAATAAAATGCAAAAGGAAAGGAAAAATTGGGTTGTGAAATGCTACAATCACATGGAACAAAACCCCTATTATCATGGATGCTACCTATATTAACCCCAATGCTAGGTGTCTCAGATTGTATGTAGTTATACCTTAGGGAATGTTGACCATCAACTTTCATGGTATCCTAAAATTAATTTTTCCTAGGCCCTTTTATGATCAAGCATGAAAATGTCTAGGTTTGAAAAATGAATAGTATGCAGAGTGTTTGAGATGTACTATTGATTGATTTAATGTAAATAAGAGATAAAATAGTAAGTTATAGATATAGAATGCCTTGTCAAGATTTTTATTTAGGAGGATATTTATTTTTAATATAATTCCTTGTTTGTTGGCTAAAAATTCATGAAAAGATATAAAAAAAATATAAGATAAGGGTCATACAGGGCTTAAGACTCAAACACAGGTGAAAAGGTGCATTGGAAACTAAATCCACAAGTGGACACTAGCACCATGTGGTGTTAATATCCTGAAGTTGAAACTAATGTCTTAAGTTTTAGAATAGATCCAAAATTAGGAAGGATAGGCTAGGGGCCCTAGGACATGGAAAATGTGGCCTGTGACTATTAAGAGTATCAAAAAAGGGAAAATAACACATAAGAAAGATTAAGAAAACTAAAAATTACATTAAAAAAATGACTATAACCATCACTAATACCCTCATGTGAAATATAAATTAAATACATAGTACTTATGGTTGCTTGACCAAATTGGGGTGTTTATAGTTGCCTAATTGGTGAAGTGAATTTTTAGATTAGGCTAGCTTCCTAGATGCTTAACTCAAAAATAAAAATAAAATAATAAAATTGAAAATAAAAGGGATATAATAAGATTAAAATAAAAAAATAAACATGGAGGTGATGCACTAAATTTAATTCCATCTACTTGTCAATGTTTGCACTATGCAATAATAAGATTACAATCCAATTTCACAACTTCAAGGTAGCTCCTCCTACATAAGTGTCTCTATATGAAGGATATGCCTAATATAACATCCAAGGTGATTAATCAAGAGGCATAAAGGAAAACACAAATAATCTTTCAAAAATTTAAATCAACAAACCATTTGATACACTTCATAAGACCTTTGGAAATATAACTAACTCACATCTAGGCATGAATGGAAAGAACAAATGTAAGTAATACAAATATCACTAACATTCATAATAGATTCACTAAATATAAGAGTAATAAAGTTTAACTCAGCTTGAATTTTATTCAAAGGCAATAACATGTATCAAATTTGGTATGACTTCACCATACACATTTAGAGGTTACATTCAATGCCTTTCAAGGATTCATTTATAGAAGAACAAAATATAAAGGGAAGGATAGGACAATAAGAGAACACATGAACTATATTTCATCATCAAATTAGTTTAAAAATATAAAGCATTTAACACCAAGTCTTTTAGTATTGTGTTGTCATCTTGTTTCTTAACCTTGTAGACCATGTGTTGATGAGGTTCTTCATGAAGATTGGTGTTGAAGGACACCTGGAGAGACTTTAGAGTTTTTGAATCCTATTCCATTTCCATGGAGTAACACATATATTTATTTGATTGTAGTTATAATTTTTCCCATTATCACCTAGCATGCTTTAGAATATCCTATGCCAATCCTCACCTCTTGCAATGCTTCTCTTTCATGTGAGATTTGGACCTAAACTTCAAACTTATTCTCATGCCATACTACTTGATATTAGGATTTAATCACTCAAGAAAAGTATATTTTTATTAATTATGAGCCTTAACCATGGTTTTAAACTTCATATAGTTTATTTATTATTTTTTATTGACCTTTTATGAGCATTTAAAATCAACTTGCAATTGAGTCTTCACACATTCTTGTGAAGAGAGTAATAAGGGATTTTCATTACTATGGAAGATTCAAGTAGCACTGAGAGTTAAGAATGGATCTTATTATTATTTCATGACTTAAAAATACTATATATATGATGTTATATTCTCCTAAATATTATTTTATATCCCTTTAACCTTTTAAATCTTGAAATAAGTCTACAACTTTAACGTTTTGAGGCCATATTGGTCACATTTATTTATGTAGGCCTAGTTGTAAACTTAAAACTTGTGTTATCACTTTAAAAGATTTAAAATGAATTCTAAAAGATTATAATATCTCTTTAATATCTTGAAGAGTATCTCCTAATATATTAATATGCTTTACCTATTGAAAATCCTACAATTAGTCTCAAAAATAGTTTTTTAAGCCATTATTCTATACATTTCCTCCCACACGTGCCAAGTAGTGGCTCTATCAAATGCCCAAGGGTATGTAAATATTATCTAAATAATTTTTGGGAAATAAAAATCCATTTTATGCACTTATAATATCAAAACACTCCATCAAGTCTCTTTATCAGGTTTTAGCAGGTTTTTAGGGTCTCTACTTGTTAAGGATTGTTCATAAAGAATAGATCCTCTTCTTTATAACTAATTATAAAAATTTGGATATCATAGAGTATACCAACACCCCATAACATCATTTGGTTCCTATTATATAAATTTCAGCTTAGGTTATATTTGGTCAAACCCCCTTACATAATCAAACTTGTCATGAGATTTTTTAGGTTTGAATAGGATCCACATAGTCCCTATAGAGGTCTAGTCACATTTGTTTTAGTATATGTCATATTTGTTCACTTTGTATTATATCCCTTCATATCACCTTCTGGTCACTCTAGGGGCATGGGATAGAATTTTGATGAAAGGAAAAATGTTTAAGATGTACTCTAACATCCCACATGTTAGATAATGCTAGGGAGTTGTTTGAAACTAAAATTGTGATAGGTTTAATGTTAAAAATAAGGAGATCACTTGGAAAAGGGGAGTTTATGATGCTTTATGGATGACATAGCTCAGATGGCACATGGGAATCCTTTAGGGAAGTTTCTTGAGATCCCCATAATTCACTTCTAAGCTTAAGTGGTTCAAATAGGTCCAAAACTGGCAAAACCCAATCTCTCTTTCTCATCTCTCTCTTGGGTAGGTCAAAAAGTTCATTCGGTTTACATTTTGTATAGATAATAAGAGATGAGTTGGATTGAATGAATTTAAGGGAGTTCAATAGCCTTTATTTCCTTCCTATATATGTTAATAATTTATAGTTTGGTAGTTTGTACTTTCTGAATAATCTTTACGATTATTGATGCATTCAAGCTACCTGCACATCCCCAACAACTCTATTTGGATTGATGTATGTGAAATAGTAATGTAGGTTTACTTTTAGATCATTTTCTTCATTTCCATTTTGTTTTCATCTTATTTTTCATGTGTGAAAATGGATCTACAGGAATGATCACTCCCTTGTGATATGAATGCATAACCATCATGGCATACAAAATAATGTTTCAAAGTTATAGAGTTCATATTTCAGGAATGAAATGGCTTTAGGTCAATATTATATGCATTGGTTTTATTCCCTTAGTGAAATGTGAATTCCCAATACCATTTGATAAGATAAACATGGTTTGAGGTCATAATTGACCTATATTCTCACTACCTTCTATAGGAAGAATGTATATTAAATAGATATACCTTATAGGTTGGAGGTTGAATGATCTGAAAAACATCTAGGTTGTAGTTTTTGAACTCTAAAAATAAATCTTCATCAGCTTCAGGTCTGATACTATACTCTACCATTTCATGAAGAGGATTGGTTTTCAAAAAAATGAGACTATTTACCAAAATCGAATGTAAATGGAGACATAAAGAGGTAAGAATACCATAGAGGTCTAAGAAAAACTGTTGAAAAGGATCTAAAAGTGTTTGAATTCAATTGAGACCTTCAACTAGGTCTGAGAACATAAAGAGTATCATTGTGATAGTGGTGAAGCTATTACACATAGCTAGATCAAAGTTCAAGTTCACATGTTGAATAAGTTTCTAAGATGGAAGTATTACCTTAGTTTCTATGAAAAGGTTTTGTACCCTACACAACATCATCCTTTGGTGGACACTTTTGATGTGTAGATAGGTCTAATCACTTCACTCTTAAAGTGTATATCGAGAGGTTACACCTAAGCATAAGAAGATAATTTCTAGGTCAAGAGAGGTTAATGTTTGGATGGTTTAAATTCAATCAATAATTAAATTGAAACATGGTACCTATTATTCTAAAATAAACTTGTAGCTTGCAATGGTACATAATGCATTGATGGTGAGAGATGAGAAGCATGGTTTGTATGTATAGATTCTCATTCAAGTTTGAGATGACATAATAAATTCAAATGAAATAAAAACCATGAAACAAAATGATAAAACTATATGACCACAAATAAGAGACTTTAAAGTTCTACCGAATACACACCTATAGGTGACATAGTTAGCATATACTATAGACTAGCCTAGCAAATGGAGAATGCATGTTTGACAAGGTGGGTAGAGGTGAAGTGAGTGATCATGTAAATAATCACTCTTAAAGTGATGATAAAACATTTCCTTGTGATATTAGTAATTAGGGAAAAATATTAAGGAATGTTAGACATGTTTGTAACTTCAAATTTACTCTAGGTTTTTAGACCCTACACACAGTCATAATCTTATAAACTAGTTTTGGCATTTAAAGTATTGAGATATTGGAAGATGTGACCTAGATTTAAAACTTAATAAAAAGTGTCACAATGACAAAATATATCCATCTAAAGTCTTTGTTGGGCAAAAAAAACATGGGAAGTGCCCTTTGTTTTATCTCAGATAGAGGGCACTCCACAGTCAAAACCACCTCTAGGTTTAGCACATGAATTGTAAGAGAATGTAATGGAGAGTATTAAGGGACTTTATAAATATATAAAAGGTTTAATTAAATATAAAAAATGTGAATAAATAGTATAGTCACTAGAAACCACTCAAAAGTGGTCATATAAAAACAAACACAATTAGGCCTAATATGCTTATAACTAGGCCTAAACCCTCAAGGTGCCTAATTAGATTCACATGACCATATGAAATTTAAAATAAATGTGATAATTTTAATGGTATATTTTAAGATTGATAGGATATACCATGTTGTAGAGAATAACACATAAATGGTCATTTTGGCCTAATCCTTTCTTAGGCATATCTAGAATGCAAATAACTACTCAAGGAGTCATTTTACTTTGCTCATATCTATATAGATGTTGTGCATGGTGACTAAAGTGTATATGGATAGTTTAAGGTGGTCGTTAACATGTTTTTAATGGAATTTATTTGAAGGTTAATCACTCATATTATATGAATCAACACTAAGAAGTTAACCCTCCAAAAACCCTTGTATAAACCCAATGGATAAATGATCATTAGAGATGCATCTAGAAGTGTCCAATTGGAATTTAAATTAATTTATACATTTTTATCACTCTCCCATACTCCATATAAAATTTATCCATATTGTCACTTGTACAGACAAGCCAAAATCTAGGTTTTATATAGAATTTGAGTTGAAGAAGGCAACTGATAAATGAATTCCATTATGGAAGATATTTAGAGACTTTGTATAATTAACCATAATCATATCTCACCTTATTAATACATTAAAGTGCCTATGTGAGACCATTCATTGCAGGAAGTATGAATAAGATAGAGAGCAAACAAAGTGACTACCTAAGTGTGATAGTGAGAAGAGTGAAATTGAATCTTTCGAGGTCTATTTTATATACCAGAGGAAAAATAGGTTATTAACATATGTCTTCCATTCCTAAAATGATATTTTTTAGATAAATTAAAGTCATGTAAGAGAAAAGTGGGAAGATTCAAGACTAAAAGTTCAATGCATGAATCAAGCAACATACAACAAATGTTCATGATAATTTTATTAGTTTAGTGATATACTATGAATTTAAAAATTAGTTTTCCACCTTCTTATGTTAGTATATAAGTGTCAAAGACTCTTACGGTAGTTTAAGATAGTCAAGTGGACTCATCATCAAACAAGGTAGTTTCAAGAAGGTTAATTGAGATCTCTACACCAACTTTAGGAGAATGATGCAATTCTAATGGACCCTTGTCCATGAAAACTTACTATCCTATTTTCCACTTCATTATCTTTCATGTTAACTATTTTACAAGTCTTGTCACTTATCCTGGTGACTATTCAACTTCTCTTCTTCTCTATCCTCTCCAAATTCTCTATATATGCAAGCTTTCTTATCTTTGTAAGGGGATCCATAATTGGTATGGTGAAGGCCTACTAGTTTGAAATATTGATTTGAATTTAAATAAAGTTTCTTTATCTATTTTAATATATAAAATCTCTTTCCTAAGTGTCTCAAGTGGTTGATAAGTGATGGATGTCTTCTCCTTGATTCCATTATGTTCTTTTATATTTTGTGTGAGTGATATCTATTCTCATATGTATCATGAAGTGTATGTGTTTTTTGAGTGTGTATTGAAGTGTGATAGGGATTATTAGTTTTTATTATCAAACATCCTTTTCACCCACCTCTATATATACATAGTAATATGCCTCTATGAGTAACACTTATGCCATAAGGACAATGAGTTGAGGTCAATTTTAGTAGTCTTCTTTCTTTGTACAGATGCAAGTGTGTTTTGTGGAATTACCTTTGGTGTATCAACTTCATTATTTTAGGTTTATTTATGTGTTTTATTCCATTTTCACCCAAAATAGTGATTATCCTAGTGTATTTTAAACTTGAGAGATAAATCAAGGGAGTTATCCATTTAAAATCTAGATATCTATCTTCTATAGTAGCTTGTCTACATGCAGAGATAATTCCATGTTATCCAAAATATAATAAGGTATACTTGAATTATATAGGGTGAATGTTTGGGATATAATAATTATATCATGCCTGATGAGACATGAATTCCAAGAAGGTTATGCAAGATAGATGTTGGATTTGATAACAAGGATTTATAATAGTCCACTTCCTATAGTATTTGTTGACTCCAATGTTTGAATCTTAGTTACATAATAGTGAACTATTTAATGCCTAAGGTAAACACAAGGTATCTAAACAAATTCATTCCTTTTGAATTTCAAGATCTTCCTCATTATTATTACAAAACAAGCATAATTGATAACACCTATCCTTATCCAAAAATGTCACACCTTACTCATAAACCTATAAGAATGTTTTTGATTACCCCATTATTAAAAATTCATAAAGCTATCATGGAAATAAACTTTCCTTTTATTTCCTTCAATGGATACATTCCTCTAATATTTTCCTAGTATGATTATATCCCCATATCTAGCCTAAAAAATGATCCATCATATATTGGTGAGACTGCCATTACCCATATTGAACATATAATAAACATTAATAACTTCTAAAATATCCATCATATCATTGAAGAGAACATATAAATCATATTTTTGGATGTTTCTTTCAAAGTTAAAGCTCTTGACTAGTATGAAACATTGGCACTTAAATCAATCACCACATGGGATGAGTTGGGAGATGCATTGAGAAGAATATTTGAGGATAAGAGTGATAACTTGTCACTAATTGAGTAGATGACCATCATAAGGGAAAAACATTAAGAAGTAATTCAAGACTTCAACATAATGTTTAAGAAGACTTGGGATATGATCCCAATAATGGTAAGACCCATAGCTCACCATGCTTTCCTTTACTATCTTAATGTGTTTAATAGTGAAATTTAAATGATGATACAATATATGGGAGGTAAAACTTTGGATAATGCCTATGAAGTGTCCATTAGGGTAGAGGATTATTTTATTTATGATGGGAAAATTTACCCAAGATTTCCCATGGCTCTATTTCCTAATTTACAAAACACTAAACCTAAACACAAGCTTCTTACCCCTAATTAACCAAGTAAGTCTAATAAGGTAGATAAGATAAGATATATAGAGAAAGAGATACTAGGTCAAAATAGGATTATCCAATAGTATCAATTAAGTCCTTTCCAAATACACTATCAACCTAATCAATCCTACCCTAACTATCAAGGTAATAGACCACCTTGCCAAGGTCATCCTCAAGATCAAGGATAACTAGTTAAAACTAAGTCTTAAAATAGATATAATCAAAATTCTCCTCAAAATTCAAGGGTATTAGTTCATACTCATAATAACCTTGACCAAGAGCATGATATTTAACCTTCATGGGATCAGCCTTATGATCCAACTTCCTATGTTAATGAGTACTTCAATCAAGCCTTCATGGAAAGTTTGGGAAATATGCCATCTATGACTCAAGATGAAGTACTAAATGGAGGAATGACTCATTTTTAGTCAATTATAAAGGTTATTCAATCATAGATTCAAGTCCTATAGCTACAAACACAAGTACAAAGAGAAAGGTAGTTGAAGTAGTTCAAGGGGTTGCTAATGGTTCTTTAATGAATGTTCAAACATCTAAAAGGATAGGTATAAATAATGTCATTCCAAATACACAAGTATCTCAAAGAGATTAGATTGTTATATGTTCTTTTATACCTCATAATTCTTGAGGTATAGTCAATACTATTCCTACTAGTGGATAAGTAAAAGTTAGTGGTCCTTTCACTAACATTATGGAGGAGATGAAGAGGTCTCATGTGAATGTATCAATGTGGGATACATTGGAAATACTTGGAAAAGTTGACTTACTATGAGAGGATCTATAAAAACTTAGTTTGACAACTAAGTAGCCTATTGGGAAAGAGCTATCCTAGACAAACACCTTTAATCCTAATGAAGGATACTCAAAGAAAGATGAAAAAGTAGACAAACCTCCTCTATACTGTCTATCCATAATTACTATAGATGCCTTAGTACATAATTGTCTTATTGATAGTGGAGATAGTACTTATTCCATACCCAATTAAGTAGATGATAAATTGAACTTGAAATATGAGCCTCACTCTAAAGGAGTGATATAATTGAATGGGTTAGCTACCAAGACCATTGGCATAATCAAAGGTTTGTAACTTGTCTTCCATACTTGTCCTACTTTAACTATTTCTCAATATGTTATGGTTGTACATGTTTCTCCTCATTTTTAATTTTTTATTCAAGAGATTTTACTACTAATATTAAAAGTAATCTGACTTTAGACTGGTTCTATATGGGATTTAGGACTCGATATGATGCAAAAGTGACAATCAAGTCCAATCATCTATCTAGTTTTCATGTAGAACCATATGTTCCTTATAAATCTAATATGAATTGAAATATCACTGAATAAGATGAACACCTTAGTGGTCAATAACCTATAACACTCCTTAATGGCATATCTTATTTATGTTGAGGATTGTCAATGATGTTAATGGTACATCTTTCATGAGGTTAATGTCATTGAGAGTATACGCCTACTTGGTAGTATATTGATGTGACAAGGGGTATTGATGGTGTTTTTTTATTGAATTATTTTGCAATTAAAGAGATAATTTTAAGGCAACTAATGCCTTATGGTTACATGAAGGTACAAGACTTTGAGTAGCCTAAGCTTATTAATGGCATGAAGAAACCTTATGAGAATGTATGACCATGGTGGATTGGTTTACATAGGCATGATTTATTTTATGAGGCTTATTGAGAATGTATGTGAGACATTGTAACACTAATGATAGTATAAATTTTATCCTACACGGGTAGGTCCTTCAAACCAAGTCTACACCTAGACCACTTCTAGACCCTTCTTGACCTAATAAGGTATCATAATCTATTTTCAAGGCATGTGAAGGATGTATATAAGTGTTTAAATATGAGAGAGTTTTATTTAGTATTCTAGTGAGGTAGAGAGTGCATGAAAAGAGGCACAAAGGTCAATTTTAAAGCCTAATTTGGTTTCCAAGTCAAGTTTTAAAAGAACACACACACACACACACAAAGAGAGAGAGAGAGAGAGAGAGAGAGAGAGAGAGAGAGAGAGAGAGAGAGAGAGAGAGAGAGAGAGAGAGAGAGAGAGAGAGAGAGAGAGAGAGAGAGAGAGATGAGAGAGAGAGAGAGAGAGAGAGATAGAGGCCTAATGAAGTGTCATGATAATATTTAAAGGTGTTTGAGCTCATACTAGCATTTTAAAAGGTAAGGTATGTTATTTATAGTTTTTTCATATAGTTTTATGTCATAACTTGAAGGACAAAGAATGAAAAGTTATTTGGAGGTCTCTTGAGTGCCTAGAATGAATGGTTCTTAAAAAAAACTTTTCATGGGAACATAAAATATTCATGCTAGATGGGGGAGGGTCATAACTAAAAATTATATGCATTATTTTTATATTGAGGGGATATGCTTTATGAATGATCGTTTAGAGTGGAAACATGTTTAAACCCTCTTACACATCTAATAAAGACCTGATGTTGACAATATTGATAAAAATACTCAAGATGGATTGAATTTATTATGTAATATATTTTATCTTATATTTGACTCTCCTAGGTACCTCTAGGTGGTATTGGTTATAGAGGGGAGAGAGAAAATGTTAAGTTATAAGCTTATTTATCAATAAGTTATAGAAGTCAAAAATTGAATTGGACATTATAAGAAAATGAATGGAAAAATAAGGTAGAGAATCATGACTCATTTACATGAAGGTTTATGGATAGTTTCTATTCCTCAAGTGTGATAAAATGGTCATCCAATTTAGCTAGTCGCTAACAAGCCTAATGGTATAAACAGTGAAAACCTTAGGTAGATGCGAGAAGATTAATTAGAATGTGTTATAATAACATAATGATGAAACCTAGTAAATATAAATATTTTTTAATATTTTAATAAATTTTAATGTTTTTTATAATTCTTGTATGTCATTACATATCGTGAAAAAGTTGCTCACAAGTTGACCTGTCTAGTTCAGATAAGACAATTAAATATAAGGTTATGAGATTGGTCTGTAAGACAAATATTTATGATTTTAACATATGATATTTATATTTAATAATGGTATAATTATATAATATTATAATATACATGAATATAATTTCATTTAAATTGTTTATATAGGTGTCAGAGGTTTGAGTCACCATGACTAGTCTTTGAATAAAATTGGTAGTTCTGAGTGAGTTGTAGAGGTGTTTTTGAGGCTCTATGCCTTTATTTGAATTGAATAATTCATATGTTGATATTTTTTAGATAATTTAGGTTCTATATAGGTTATTTATTTTCATATTTGTATGGTTAAATTATGTTTTATCTTTAGTTATTGAAGACATATTTTTTTATGTGTGTAAAGGCCTAATGTGAATAGTGCTAATGGAGTGTTTCAAGTGGTGGTTGGGCATAAAATGTTTTATGGAGATTATAGGATGTTTTATAAGGTATATATTAATATTTAATGGAAATTTATTAATGTGTATATATTTTTAGAGTGTTCAAAAGGGTCATAAGGTAACATGTCATAAAGTAGGCCTAATGGAATTATGTCTCCATGAGACCTAAAGAAAAATTTGGTGTATTTGAGTAATGGCTGGCCTAATGTAATGATTTATTATTTATTGTACATTTCCTAAGGAATATTTTTATCAAATATAAGTGGGAAAGCATTTTCAGCCCAGAAAGAGGTGTATGAGCAAAGACTTATATAAGAACAAGGCCTTTTAGTCCTAATTGGTTAGTTAGTGAATTGGAGAGAGTAGCGAATGAGATAAAATATAATTAAGTAGTAGGAATTATTTTATAAAATTAAAATAGAGTATATGGACAATCATTAATATATAATATGAGTTATAAATATGAAATTCAAGGTCATATGACCTAATCAGTCTTGAAAAGACCTAATTAGCTGAAGAGATCTAGAAGGTAGTTTGAGAGGGATAAGAGTGTGATGAGATAAATAAGGTGATTATCATCTATTTTTTGAGAAACATATAAATTTTAAGGTTATAAAATCAATTATATATTATTTATTTCTAATTCATCTATGGGGTTGGTGCCTCTTTATAATTGGGTGCTTGTTAAAGCCTAGTCGAGTGGGTGTTTGACTAGTTTGGGTTGGTGCTCCATGTAGATTTGGTGATTCACTAATTTTTTTTTTTGTCTTATATTGATTTATTAAATTTATATATATATATTATTGGGTTTTATTCCCCTTAAGGGTTTCATAAATATGTGACATGTTCTTGTATTTGATGTTCATATGTATGGTTACTTATGCTTTGATTGGTCTATATTTTTGTATGAATGGATCATGAATGTTAAGTGGAATTGAATGATTTTTTAAAAATACTTATTAATCCTCATATAAAACATTTTTAAAAAAATAATTGGTATCATATATTTGTCCTTTTAATCAATCATAATAGTTTAAAGGTGATCTTAAGAAGCACAAGATGTCTAGTGATCAAAATCAAGAAGTATATTATGACAGTGAAGAAGGAGAAGTTGAAGTAGACCTTGATGTTGAGATCATAATTTCCCTAGATGGTTTTAAGAATAAAAATAATAGGAATTAAAATTTTATATATATGGTTAAGGATATCAGGAATCAATTATAAGGTGTCAATACAAAGTTTATATCAAATAAAGTTGAGTATGATCAGTTGAAAATAGGAATAGATTCCTTAAAGGTTGAGCATGAGTAGCTCATAGAAAAGATGAGAAATTTTAAGAAATATTGTGAGAAGCTATAAAAAGTCAAGATAACCAAAATTAAAAGACCAATTAGGCATCCAAATTTAATAAAGGAAAGATTATCATGGGACCATGGGAAAAGGAGTGATCAGTCAAGAGGTAAGTACATAAATATTGTTTGTTATAGTTGTCATAATATGGGAAACATTAAAATATTGTGTTCTAATAGAATTATAAGGACCTAAAAATTTAAAAAGATATATGAAGATCCTATATTTCATGATAAGGTTCAAGCATTGGTATGGAAACCAAATCAAGTTAGGACTGGTCATATTGAGCCAAGAATCAAGATCAATTGTTTGCTAAGGAAGAGAAAGAGACTAAATAAGAGTATACCTTTCACATATAATATTCATTCATAAACTGGTAAATATATAGTTTTTATTCAATACACATGATAGGAGAAGAAAACAAGTTCATATAATTAAAGAAGAATGCTATAAGAATACTAAGATTTGGAGACAACATAACTACGAATATACTTGGCAAGTGTATCTTAAGTTTGGGAATTAAGAAGACTAAAATAAAAAATATGTTTTACATCAAAGGTTTAAAACATAAAATTCTTATTATAATTTTAATGTGTAACCAATGACACACACTAACCTTACATGACAGAGGGTGTGAGATAAGGAAAACCAAATCAGGAAGGTTAATTTCCAATGTTAAGAGGACTGAGAGTAATCTATATGTCTTGAATGAGATCAAGAAGGAGAGATGATTTATGAACAACATGGATGAAATTTGTCTATGTAATATAAGTTTAGGTCACCTAAACTTTTATAATATGGTTAAAATAAGCACTAAAAAGTCTATAAAGAATATACCTAAGATCACCAAACCCACAAAATACTTTTCAAGGCATGTCAACATGGTAAGAATACTAGAATAAGGTTCAATTCCAAGGAGTACTCTACTAAAATACCCTTGGAGTTAATAAAAACTAATCTCTATGGGCCTAATATAATCCAAAGAATTCATGAAGATAGCTAATTCATGTTATTCATAAATGACGACACTAAAATGACTTGGGTAACATTCTTGAAATAAAATTTAGAAGTTCTTGATAAGTTCAAGGCATTTAAGTCCCTTGTTGAGAATGAGAATAATTAGAAGATCAAGTGCCTAAGATATGACAAAGGTAGAGAGATATGGTCTAATGAGTTTGATGATTTCTATGAGTTTCATGAAATAAGGAGATAGTTCTCAATAGCTAGGACACCTTAGCAGAATTAGGTAATGGAAAGAAATAACATGATAGTTCAATAAATGGCAAGAATTATGATAAATTAGTCTAAATTATTTGATGGATATTATATAGATTCAATTATCAATATATTATACATTTTTAATAGAGGATAGATAAGTACTAATGTCAACAAGACTCCTTATGAACTATATAAAGGTAGAACTCCTAATGTGGAAGACTTTAGACTTTCTGGGAGCAAATGCTTCATCAAAAGATATGATTAAGACTTAGTAACATTTTATTTCATATTTGATGAAGGTATATTCTTAGGATACTCATAAATTATCTCATATTATATATGTTATAACAAGATGTTATAAGAGATAGTGGAAAATACCAATATTAAGATTGATGAGATAAGGAAATGACACTCATAGACAAAGGATATATTAAAGAATCTATATTTAATTAATGAATAGGAAACTATAGAGGTTGATGAGGAAGAATAATAAGTTGAGGAAAGACAAGACTCAAAAGGCCCATCAAGATTTATTCAAAGAGATCATCTCGAATCACAAATCATTATCAACAAGGATGCAAGTATCCAAATAAGGAGAAGACTGATAAGTAACCTAAATAAAGAGAATTTTTCTCTATTGTCCAATATTTAACCTAAGAACCTTGTAGAATAAATAAAATAAAATTTTTGGTTATGTGATCTAAATGAGGAGTTAAATCAAATAGAGAAGAATGAGACTTGGGAACTAGTTCTTAGGCCTAAAGTCAAGAATGCCATTATCCTAGAATCGGTGTTTAGAAACAAGTTGAATGAAGATGGATAAGTCACTAGGAATACGTATAGATTGGTATGTAAGGGATATGCATAAATTTAAAAGATATAATTTGAGGAGTCTTTTTCAGAAATGGAAAAATTATAGGCCATCAAATTTTTTATATCAAATGTAGGATTCAAAGGGTTCAAGGTGTACCATATGGATGTCAAATATACCTTTTTGAATGGAAAATTGGAAGAAAAGTTAGAAAAAACTAAGGGGTTCTCACTATCAAGTGATAAGGACTATGTTTGTAGATTGAATAAGGCTCTTTATGGTCTAAATTAATCTCCTAATGCTTGGTATGATAGTTTGGATAGGTATCTATTAGATCAAGGATTCAAAAGTGGAGTTACAAGTAGTAATTTATACATAAAGACAAAATATGACCATCAATTGATAGTTGTTGTCTATGTGGATGACATCATCTTTGTTGGAAAAAATTAAAACATGATTAAGGCCTTTGTAGAGGTGATGGAGAAATATTTTTAGATGTCCATAATGGGAAAACTATCATTCTTTCTTGGGTTGTAAATCACTCAATCTAAAAAAGGTATATTCATTTCACAAGCCAAGTACATAAGAGAGATGTTGAATATGTTTGAGATGGAAGATTGTGAGGCAGTTAGTACAGCTATGATTATAGGGTGAAAGTTAATCAAGGAATATGAGTCTCCAAATTTTAATAAAACATCATATAGGTCAATGATTCTATGTTTTATATACACCACTATCTTTAGACATAGAATCATGGAAGTGGTAGGTCTTGTGGGAAGGTTTCAAGTAGATTCAAAAGAAAATCATATACAAGAATTTAAAAAGATACTTAGGTATCTCAAGGGGAATATGGATTTTAGGTTGTGTTATCTAAGGAGAAATGAGTTAAATTTGAAAACTTGTGTAGATGCATCCTGGGAAGGAAGCCTATATGAAAAGAAGAGTACTAGTGGAGGAACTTTCTTCTTATGTGGGTGTCTAGTTTCATAGATAAGTAAGAAGTAACCAATTATAACATTATCCACTTATGAGGATGAGGAAATTGTATCAGATTCATGTATAACATAGGTCCTATTAATGAGATAGACCTTAAAATACTACAAGGTGGAGTATGATGGTTCTAGCCCTATCTATTGTGACAATATAAGTGTTATAAGTGTCTCAAAGAACATTGTCATGCACTTAAGGACTAAGAACATTCTTGAAAAATATCATTTCATAAGATATTAGGTAAGTGAACAAAGTATAAAAATTGAATATAGTTATACATAGGATTAGATTTCAGACATTTTAACCAAGACCCTTCCAAAAGCAACATTTGAATACCTAAGATAGGAATTGGGTATAGTTCCTTCCACTAGCAGTCACTAGTGAAGTCAAATAATTAAGGGGAGATAATTAGGTGGTTCATTAGTTCCAAGTGTAAGAGAGTGGTGCTAAGAAGGTATGAATTTAAATATGGGGATAATGTTTGTATGATGACTCATAAACTCATAATACTATATGTTGAATATTTTGGTTTCAAGGAGTGTGATCCAAGGAGTTTAAGACATCACTTTGTCATTTATGTCAAAGAGAGAGAAAGTTAAAAATAAGTGAGAAGTTACTTATTAAGAGAATATTTTTTAGAGTGGTTTTCATCAATGACAAAGGGGGATATTGCTGAGGATTATCATTGATGTCAAAGGTGCATCTTGCATGAGGTTAATGTCATTAAGAGAGTGTGCCTAGTTGGTAGTATGTTGATGTGAAAAGGGTAATTGACAGAGTTTTTTCATTGAATTATTTTGTCATGAGAGATATAATTTTAAGGAAACTAATGATTTAAGGTTTCATAAAGGTATAGGTCTTTGAGTAGCCTAAGCCTAGTCATGGCATGTAGAGACCTTGTGAGATGATATGAGCATGGTTGCTTGGTGATATGAGTGAAAACATGAATGAGTGGTTGTATGAGGTTATTTTAGAATGTATATGAGTCATTGAAACACTAATAATAGTCTTAGGGTGACCCTACAAGGGTAGGACCTTTAGGGCAAGTCTGTACTTAGACCATTTTTGGATTGTACCTAACCTAATGAGGTAACATGATCTATTATAAAAACATGTTAAGTATGTATGGTAGTGTTTAAACATGAGAGAGGCTTATTTATTATGTGAGTTAAGAAAAGAGTGCATGTAAAGAGGCATGAAGATCAATTTTTAGGATTAATGTGGTTTGTAGGTCAAGGTCTAGAAGAGAAAAGAGAGAGAGTGTGACTTAATGAAGGGTCATGATCATATTTCAAGGTGTTTGATATAATATTAGAATTTTTATAGGTGAGGTATTTTTTTTAAAAAAAAATCATGCATTTTTATGTCATACTTTGAAGGAAGAGACATGAAAAGTTGTTTGGAGGTCTCTCAAGTGCTCAGAATGAAGGGTTCTCAACCTAAGAAGGATTTTATTATACTCATTAGCTCATCAAACATTTTCATGTGAACATAATATATTAATGTTATATGGGGAAGATTTCTATCTCAAAATTCTAGGAATTAGTTTTTGGATTGAGGGACTATGTTTTATGAACAATTGTTAAGAGTGGAAACAAATTTAATCACTCTTAAAACCCTAATAAGGACCTGATGTTAAAGATGTTAATAAAAAGTGTTTTATTATGGATTTAATTTCTTAGATAATACATTGTATCTTGTATTGGACTCTCCCAGGTACCTACAAGTGTATTTGGTTAGAGATAAAAGATAAAATTTTGAGTTATAGGTTTATTTCTAAAGAAGTTATTGTATAAGTTAGAAGTTGCATTAGAAATTATAATAAAATGAATGAAGGAATAGGGTATAGACTCATGTTTCATGTACATTAATTTTTATAGACAATTTATATTCCTCAAGTGTGCTAAAATATTCATCCAATTTAGCCAGTCGTTAATAGGCCTTATCATGCAAATAGTAAAAAATCCTAGCGAGAGTAAGAAGATGAATTAGAATGTGTTATAATAATATAATTATGAAACCAAGTTCATATAAATGTTTTTCAATACTTTTAAGACATGTTAAAATTTATTATAAGTTTTTTAGCTTAGTAAATATTGTGAAAAAGTTGTTCACAAGTTGATTTGTCTAGTTAAGATAATACAGTGAGATATAAGGTCATGAGATTAGCCTGTAAGACCACTATTTTTAATTTGACCATATTATATTTCTATTTAATAATGGTATAAATACGTAATAGTATCATATACATTAATAATAATTCATTTAAATTTTCTATACAGGTGTTGGAGGTCTAAGTCACAATAACTAGACTTTGAGGAAAAATGGCAATTCTAAGTGAGTGAGTTGCAAAGGTGTATTTGAGGCTCTATGAGTTGAGTTGAAGTGTTTAATACATATGGTGATATATTTATGGTAATGGATTTTTTTTATAATTTATTTATTTTCATGGATATGTGGATAAATTATGTGTTATCTTTATTTGTTCAATATAGACTTTTTTGTGTGTTCAAAGGCCTAATGCAAATAGTGCCGATAGAGTGTTTCAAGTCGTAGTTGGACCTAAAAAGTGTTTTTTACCTTAGAGGATGATGAATAAGTAATATTTTATTATTTTATGGATTTTATATATATATATATATATATATATATACATAGAGTGTTCCAAGGGATCATTAGTTAACATATCCTAAAGTAGGCCTAATGGAATTAGGTCTCCATGAGACCTAAAGAAGAATTTGGTCTATTTGAGTAATGGACATCCTAATGTAATGATTTATTATTTATTATAATTTGACATAATGTATATTATTTTAAAATATGAGTGGTCATGTGTGTGTGTTTGACCAAGAGGTGTATGAGCAAGAGGACTGTATAAGAATAAGGCCTTTTAGGCCTAATTAGTTAGTTAGTGAATTAGAGAGAGTAGCGAATGAGATAGAAGATGATTGAGTAGTAGGAGGTATTGAAAAAAATTATAAGAGAGTAGAGTGAATATCATGGATATATAATATTAGGTATTAATATTAAATTCAATGTCATATAAACTAAGCAATTTTGAAGAGACCTAATTGAGGGAAGAGGCCTAGAAAGTAGTTTGAGAAGGATAAGAGTGTGAAGAGCTAAAGAACATGATAATAATCTATTATGTGAGTAACATAGTGTTAATAATGTGATAAAATAAATTAGGTTTATGATTTGGTGATGATTCATCTAGGGGGTTTGTACCTCCTTGAAAGTGGGTGCTTGGTAAAGCCTAGTCAAGTGGGTGCTGGCTAGTTGGGGTTGGTGCTCCATGTGGAGTTAGTGATTCACTAAAATTTGGTTTTTATCTTATATGAATCTAGTACATTTTTAGATATCATTTTTTCTTCTCCTTGAGGGTTTCCCACATATTTGATGTGTTCTTTTATTTCATGTTCATATGTATGGTTGCTTATGCTTTGATTGATCTATATGTTTGTATGAATGGATCATGAATGTTAAGTGAAATTAAATGATTATTTTGAATAATGATTCATCCCCCCTCTTAGTCATTATAATTCCAACAATTTTTATCATGATGTGTTTGTAGATGATTAATATGGGATAGAATAAACAAGACTTGGTACCTATATCCTTCATGAAGATTGTGATGGAATCCTTGAGGCAAACCCTGATAACATTCTAGAGCAATTTTCATGGGGAAACTACCTTGTACACATGGAAGATGATGTGAATATCCTAGCTATGGAAAATCATGACAATATTTGTGAGAATTCAATTTTTATTGCCAAGGAATAAAACACTCATGATCATGAACCTCAAGAGAAGGTAGATGATATGTCGAAATAGTTCAATTCTATAATTCAAGAAGTTGAGGAAATGAATAGGCCTACAACTTTTTAAAAGGAGTACAAACCTAATTTTAAATATAAGCATGCACCTAATGATCATAATGAGGATCTTAAGGTATCTATCAAGAAATAAATAACCTTGGAAGACCATGAAGTGTTTTATAGGCACAAAGAAGATGGTCATGATGACTTAAAATAATAAGCATGTAATGTTTCAAAGGTAATTGAGGTTAAGAATGATTTGATGATCCCTAATGACTATATTAACATGATAGAGTTCAATAAAGATTCAAATACAAACAAGACTCTTTGAGGGACAGATGGAGTGCTCTTTAGAGCTATAAATGACACACTTGCAATCAACATAATATCTAACCATGGTAAGACATTTGACTATCTACATAAGCAAGTATTCATTGACAAGTATACCTCATATGATGGACTATTTTCATAGAGCATCAATGATGGAAGAAGCATTGTCTTTTACCATTTTTAAATGAATGAAGAGTGGTTCTTCACCTCAGGTATTTTCAGGTCTTGTACATAGTAGCATAAGTGTTTTCTTCCTTTTAGTTGGTTGTGCATTTTTCATAAGTGTTCATTAGATCACAAGTGTATACTTTGGTTTATTTTCTTGTTTGTTTATTTCCTTAGTGTGTGTTGGTATGGTTTGGTGTCCTTTCATATGCTTATCAATGTCAAGTAAAATTAATAGGTTTCCAAAGGATAGGCTAAGGCAAATGTCCGTAGCATAGTAGGCATGTTACCCCTAGGAAATTGCCAAAATGTTGACTAAATTTGACTCTAGGTCAAATTTGGTCAAACCCCCTTACATAATCAAACATGTCATGAAATATTATAGGTTTTAATATGGTACACATAGTCCTTATAGAGGTATAATCACATTTTTAGGGTCACATTATATGTTTAGTCTTTGTCATATGTGTTTGCTTTGTCTTATATCCATTTATGTCACCTTTTGGTATCTCTAGGGAAGTTGTACATAATTTTCATGAAATGAAAGATGTTCAAGATGTACTCTAATTTCCCATAAGTCATAGAATGTTAGGGAACTATTTGATATAAAAAATATGATAGGTTCAACATTAAAAACAATAATATCACTTGGAAAAAAGAGAGTTTTTGATATTGTACAAACTACATGGCTCAAATGGAATGTGGGAAGGATATATGGAAGTCTATTGAGATCAAAAAAATTAAATTATAATATTAGGTGATTCAAATAGGTCCAAAAAAAAAAAGGACCTATCTCTCTCATCACTATCTTGGGTAAGTTAATAATGTCAATCAGTGTACATTTGGTTTATATAAGAGGAAAGAAGTTGGACTGAATGTATTTGGGCAAAGCTAGCAGCCTTTATGTCCTTTCTTTCCATGGAAATAGTTTCTAATTTATTTTTATGTTCTCTATGAACAATATTTAAGATTTTTGATTCCTTCAAGTTGTTGGCACATCACCAACACCTCAATTTTCCTTCTCTATTTGGATTGATTTATGTGAACCAATAGTGTAGGTTTACTTATAGAACATTTTCTTCCTTTCCATGTTGTTTTAATCTTATTTGGCATGTGTAAGCATGGATCTATAGGCAATATCACTCCCCTATGATAAGAATGCCTAACCATCATGGTTTTTAGAATAGTGTTTAAAATTTGTAGAGTTCATCTTTGAGGAATGAAATGGCTTCAAGATAAGACAATATATATTAGTTTCATCCCCTTAGTACAATGTGAATTCCCAATATTAGCTAAATAGGTAAACATGGTTTGAGGTCATAATAGACCTAAATTCTCACTACCTTTTATAGGAAAAATGCATATTGAACATATATGACATAGAATTTGGAGGTTGAATGATTTAAAAAAGAGTTAGGATGTAAATTTTAAACTCTATAAATATATCTTCATCACCTTCATTTTCTATAGTACACTTTATCATTTCATGAATAGGATTGGTTTTCAAAATAATAAAATTGATTACCACAATCAAATCTATATGGAAACATACAAAGGTAAGAATAACATAGAGTTATGAGATAGAGTGTTGAAAAGGATATAGAAGTGTTATGATGCAATTGAGGACTTCAACTAGGTCTAAGAGCATAGAGAGTATCATTATGATAGTAGTCAGGCTATACATATAGCTAAAACTAGGTTCATGTTCACAGGTTGAACAAGTTGTTAAGAGGGAATTATTACCTTAGTTTTTATGAAAAGGTTATTTTACCTATACAACATCATTTATTGATGGACATTTTTGAGGTCTAGATAGGTATAAACACTTTAATTTTATAGTCTAAACCTAAAGGCTACACTTGAACACAAGAAGAATATTTCTAGATCAAAAAAGGATAATGGTTGGATGGTTTCAATTAAATTAATTTTATATTGAATATTCTCAATGAAAAAAAGTACCTATTAGTCTAAAAGAAACATGTAGCTTATAGTGGCACATAATGCATTTATAGTGAGAGATGAGAAGCATGGTCTACAGGCATAGATAATCATTCAAGTTTGATATGACCTAATGAATTTATAGGAAATAAAAATCATGAAACACAATTACAAAACATATATGAATACATATAGGATCCTTTAAAATTCTACATAATGTACTCCTGTAGATGACATAGTCAACACATATTACATACTAGCCTTGTGAATGGATAATACATGTATGGCAAGGTGGGTAGAGGTAAAGTGAATAATCATATAAAAAATCACTCCCACAATGATGATAAAACATTTTTTTTTGATATTCATAATCAATAAAAATATTAAGGAGTGTAAAACATGTTTATAAGTTCACACCCAATCTAGGTTCTAGACCCACACACAGTCATAGTCACATAAGCTAATATTAGGATTTGAAGTGTTAAGATCTTGATATATGTGATCTGTATTTAAAAATAAATAAAAAGTTTCATAATTACATAATATATCCCTCTATGGTCTCAATTTATCCACAAAAATAAGGGATGTGCCCTTTGTTTTATCTTAGACAGAGAGCACTCCACAGTCAAAGCCACCTACAATTTTAGCATACAAAATGTAAGATAATGTAATGGAGAGTCTCAAGGGACTATATATATATATATATATATATACATATATATATATGTATATATATATATATATATATATATATGTATATATATATATATATATGTATATGTATATGTATATATATATATATATGTATATATATATATATATGTATATATATATACATATATGTATATATATGTATATATATATATATATATGTATATATATATGTATATATATATATGTATATATATATGTATATATATATATATATATATATGTATATATATATATATATATATGTATATATATATATGTATATATATATATATATATATATATGTGTATATATATATGTGTATATATATATATATATAATGTTTAATTGAATATAAAAATGTTAATAAATACCTATAGTCACAATAAACTACTCAAAAGTGGTCATATATAGTAAAACACAATTAGGCCTAGAACTAGGCCTAAACCCTCAAGGTGAATAATTTAATTTACATGACCATATGACCTTTCCAAGACATGTGATAACTTATAGGGGAGAGTTTAGGATTCGTAAGATCCACCAAGTTGTAGAGAACAACACATAATAGGTCATTTTGGTGTAATTTATCCATAATGCAAGCGACTAATCAAGGAATCATTTTCCTTTGCTCATATCTATTCAGATGGTGTGCATTATGCCTAAATAATATATTGATATTTTAGGGGGGTACTTAAATTATTTTCAAAGGAATTTTTTTTAATTTTAATCATCAAAATTTTATGAATCATCACTTAGAAGATAACCCTCCTAAAACCTTTATATGAACTCAATGGAGAAAAGATAATTGGATATTCATATTTAAGTATCCAATTCGAATTTAAATCATTTTATACATGTTTATAAATATCCTCGGCTCTTTAACTTTTAATTTATTTGTATTATCACTTATACAGACATGACAAAATTTAGGTTTTCTATAGTATTTGAGTTGAATTATAGGTACATAAGGGAATTGATGAATAAAGGCCATTATTAAAGATGTTTAGATACTTTTTATAATTCCCCATACTCATATCTTACCTTAATGATGAATGAACATGCCTCTACTGGACATTCATTATATGCAGTCTAAATAAGACAATGAGAAAGCAAAGTGACTGCCTAGGTGTGATAGTGAGAAGAGTGATATTGAATATTTTGAGTTATATTTAATAGAATATAAAATAAATAGGTTGTTAATATATGTAATAAATTCGTAAAATTATCTTTCTTGTATAAATACAAGTCATTTAAGTTAAAAGAGTCAAGATTCAAGTTTAGAAGGCTAATGAGTGACTACAAATAGTAAACAACAAATATCCATGAGAAGTCCATTAGTTTAGGGGTTTAAAATGAATATTAAAATAATATTTACAACTTATTAGGTCAATATATATTTTTAAAATTCTAATAATCTGGTTTAATATAGTCAAGTGGATTCATCATCAAACAAGGTAGTTTCAAGAAGGCTAATTGAGATCTCTACACCAACTTTAGGTGAATGATGCAATTATGATGGACACTTGTCCATGAAAAATTCATGACATATTTTACACTTAACTATATTTAATTTAAAGTTTTTTCCAAGTATTTATAGTTGGATTGGTGACTATCCAACTTCTCTTCTTCTCTTTCCTCGCCTATGCTCTATATATGCATGCCTTTTTGTCTTTGTAAGGGATCCACAATTGGTATGGTAAAGCCCTACCAGTTTGACATCTTGATTTTAATTTGAATAAATTTTATAAATATATTTTAATATATTTAATATATTTTACAAGTTTTTTAAGTGGTTTATGTGGTTGATAACTGATGAATGTCTTCCCCTTCCTTCTATTGTGTTCTTCCATGTTTTGTGTCAATGATATCTATTCTAACAAGTCCCATGAAGTGTATGTGTTTTTGAGTGTTTATTGAAGTGTGAGATGGATTATTAGTGTCTATTTTCATACTTCCATTTCACCCACATTTTTATATGTATATGAATTTGCCTCTATGAGAAACACTTATGTTATAAGGATATTGAGTTGAGGTCAGTTTTAACAGTCTTCTTTCTTAGTTTAGATGAAAGTGTATTTTAAAAACTTAAATTTGGTGTATAAAATTAATAATTTTAGGTTTATTTATGTTTAATTATTCCATTTTCACCCCAAATATTGATTATCCTAATGTATTTTGAACATAAAAAATAAATCAAGGGAATTAGTATATTCAAATCTAGAGATATATCTTTTGTAGTAGCTTGTCTATAGGTAGAGATAGTTCCATGTTAACCCAAATTTGAGAATGTCTAATTCAATTATCTAGGTTAAAACTTTTGTATATAATATTTCCCTTACTCTTTATCATCCAAATTTCAATGTGACGAATCAGGCCATCTTGACTGTGCAAACTTATTTCCAGAGGTCAAAATGAGATTTTGATTAAAACAAGTCATAAAAATGCAAGGTTTTCATTATAAATTCATATAATAAGTTTTAAAAATATTCCATAATGTCTCCCACTCCTTTCAATAAATCAAACACTTAAAATTTCCTATAACTTGTTTTGACACAAAATGAGGTTTTGTAGGCATATTTGCCATCTTGACCCTAATGGTCTATGTTTTGGTGTCTCCTCCTCATGATAAGGTTGCTAATAAATTTTATAAAATTCTCAATGATAATTCAAAATTTAAATAAGCCTTAAATTCTGAATATTATCTCAAGTAAGCATATTCTCTTCATTTATTTTAGTTATGCCTATAGGTCTTCATTTAGGCCTAATGTACCTCAATCAAGTAATTTTCACCTCATGAAATGGTTTATCTTCATATAAATTTATTTAATCAGTCTGTAGACTTTATTAATAGTTTATAATACCTTGATAAACCCTCAATTTTCCATTTTAACACCATTTATATTTCCCACTTCACATTCTTGCACACATGCTTGTAAGTGTCTATTTTAGGATTGGGACCATTATAGATCTATGATTTAAGCTTAATATTTTTCCTTAAGGATTGTCACATAACTATTAGGTAATTGAGATGTTTATGATATTTATATATATATATATATATATATATATATATATATATATATATATATATATATATATATATATATATATATATATATATATATATATATATATATATATATATTAGGTTTAGATTTTCCTTAAACTATCTTGAGTTTTTCAAACACCTTAAAATAGGAATATAGACATATATGTGCTTCTCTACACTTAACCTCATATTGAATTTGCCATATAATGGGAAATGTATTCCTTTTATATCCTCTAATGATATTAAAATATATATATTGGTCTCATCAATAAATTTCATCACCAATAAAATAAGTAATCTTTTTCATATCCATGACTTGAGTGATTAGGAAGGGATTTAGGCTGTATTAGACCTTTTAAGCCCTTTTCATTGCATGTCATCCTTAAATATTGTGAATAATTTTATGACCTTTAGAACCATATTAACTTATATCCTTGACTTCTCCACATGTTTCACTACCCTCCCTAACTCTCGCTCAATACAATGGATATTTTTTACCTCCACCCATCCTCTATGTATCATCTTGTAGGTGTATATTTCTATCCTACTAACATTATGGGCCTACTTGGAAGGACCTAGTACTAGAATAAAAAGTATAAAAAATATATATTAAGGTATTATAAATCCTTTATAATATTATAAACCAATATAATCATTAGTTTATTGAAGGCTAGAATTTAATGACCAAACTTATCTTTCTAGGTTTCACAAGCCTAATACTTACTCAATAGACATTAATCAAAATAACTATCAAATGGATTAGATCACTTATTTGATTGGTTACCACCCCCAAATAGTAAAAATGTATCCCTATATTAATTTAAGGTTTAAAATATTCAAATCAACACCATTAGTCTCTTTCTTATGCACTTCTTGATGACCACCAATAGGCAACCTTATACACAGTTATTTAGTCTAAATGCCTTGTTAATATCCTTGACATTTGACCCTATTGATACTTATAAAATGTTTGAGGAATTTATATGAGGATTTAAATTAATATTAAAGTGAGTGTGAATTTAGATAAATATTAATTTATGACTCAATTATTAAATCCATCATGCACTTGATCTTTGTTTGGGCTTAGAGAGCTCTTTTCATGTTCTAACAATTGACTCAATCCTGCTGAGTACATCCTTGGGGCTCTTCATGGAATTTATTACTATGTTAACATATTATATATATATATATATATATATATATTATGAAGATATAAGAGTCTCTCAAAAACATATTATAAGTATATAAAACCATATACATAAGTGCAAATACCTCAAAACTATAGAACTTGCATGTTGGACCAAGAATCATCTAAAAAAATGAGGTTTGTTATAGGTAAAAGTGTGATCAATGGAATTTTTCCATGATTTTGACTTTTTAAATGAAATAATACTAATAATAGAGATATTTAATTCATTAACATGCATTAATTTAATCCCATAATGTTGTATAAATATTAAACTAACCTTGTGGGGTTTTATAAGGGTTTAAGACACCTTATTTTATTAATGATTGTTTAGAAAGCTAAGTGGAATGATTAGAAAAATAATGACATAAATTAGAAGGGAAATAGGGTCCCTTTGTTTTACCAAGAGTATTGGATCCAACTCTCTCTCTTTCCTCCATGAATTATCCTCAAATTGGTGATATTTTGATCTTGCTAACTAGACCTATGAATGTAATGGAGAAATGGTATAGGTTTTTTCCTTGTTTGTCTATAAAACTCCTTAATTTACATGTATTTGGGTCTGAGGCATCTAGGATTATCATTGGAGAGGATTATAATTTGTTCATCAATAGTAAAAGTTTAAAAAGAGACCTCTATATGCTTGTTTTCTTCAATAAAATCAATATTCTACCTTTTTGAATTATTGGAGATGATGAACAAGATTATTATGAATATTACATAAAATTTAATAAGGTATAACAACATTAAAATTAATTTTACACCTTTATTTTCCTATAACCTCTTCCTTATCTCTTATTTAGTCATTTAAAATGATGATTAGGTAGTTAAAAAGACATTTCAACATTAGAAAAGTAGTCTTAAACCATTTTTAAAAGGATGTAATGCATAAGTACACATATTATGACATTACAAAAGTGTTAAATGACATGACAAATCCATATTCAATGATATAAACCTTCACTTTTGATATTTTCTCAAAAAGTCATATTAAAACATTGAAATAAATAATACAAGACATAATGAATAAAACATTAAACTTTACAAACATACCTTAACTTCTCAAAAATGTTTAAAATTTGAATGTTATTAACTTATTAGTTTTGGTCCTTGATCAACTTGATCAACTTGGAACACATTTCTTCTTCATGACCATGATTGAAGATTGACCTTGAATTCACAATCAAATGTTAACTTTGGAAAATTTACCTTAATATATGCTAAACTTATTGGAAATAGCCACATTGAATTAATTTTATTGTAAAACTAGATGACTTGACCTTGTTTATAACTAGACCTTCCTAAGAGACTCTATAAACTACTAAGAACAACACAAAACCTATCACCTTGAGACTAACCATGAATAATACAAGACCCTTATGATGGATATCAACAAAGTTAAGATAATGATGAATAAATTTTTGAAATATACTCATCAATGGTTTCCAATTTTGTCTAACACACACCTATTCATAAGACAAAACAAACTCTATCAACATGCACCATGCAATATATGTCACAACCAAAATATATCGACAATTTATTGTAGCAACTTGATGAAGTTATTATCACGCCTAAAATAATTCCAACACACTTAAAAATAAAAGATTTCATTTATTTCGTTCATACATCCACTCTTATAAATAAATTTTTATATCACATATCAGTTTGGAAGAATTATGGTGCCAAATATAAGAGCACCTTAGTTAGGGAAAGATCAAACATATCTCTTCTCTTTGAATGATTATGATAGTCCTTGCATCTAATAAGTATGGATCTTGGTGCCTCTCTATATACTATTATTCACTCAAAAATATTATGATAAATAATCGGTATCCTCTACCATGCATTGACAATCTCTTGGATAAGATTTAAGGTGCACAATAATTCACCAAGATCAACTTAAATTTTGGTAATAATCCATGCTAACTATGTTTGGATTATAGCCTTAAATATATGGGAAGGATTTTATAAATGGTTGGTCATGTCATTTATTCTAACCAATGCAAAAACCAAATTCATGCACTCAATGGATGATATAATTTGTCCTTTTATCAAATCCTTCATCATCATCATCTACTTAGATGACATCCTCATCTTAAATAAAACTTGGGAGGAGAAAATGAAACATGTCATATGTGTTTAGATACGTTGCATCAACACAAGTTATAATCCAACTTATTAAAGTGTACATTTATCACTACGTAAATCCATTACCTTGGCTATTTCATTAACTTTTTATGGATTCATGTAGACCCAAATAATGTAAAATTGATTTAGGATTGACCTACTCCATATAATCTCACATAATTGAGGAGTTTTATTAGATTTAATAACATATACATTTGGTTCATCCTTGGTTTCTCACACCTCACATGGATTCTCAGCTAGATAATACATGAAAAAGCTAGGTTTGATTAGACTCATGAACATAATGCATTTTTTAGGTACTCAAGTAATTCCTTTACACATCGCCTATTATTGAAGTTATTAATATTGAACACTCCTTCTACCTTCATACTGATGCATAAGAATATGCACTTAGTGTAGTATTCATGTAACATGGACATCCATTCACTTATCACTAAGATACATCTAGTGACATGGTGAAAAGGTAATTCACCTATGAGAAAAAGTGTATGCTATTATGCAATCAATTAAGTAATTCTGAGACTACTTCTTGGGGAAGGAGATAATTATTCATTCTAACCATATACCACTCTAGTTATTTGAAATATAGATAAATATAGAGAACATGCATCACATTAAATGTATGAATTAACTCTATCAATTACATATCATGATTAAAAACAAGAAATCAAAGGACAAAAAGGTAACGTATTACCTTAGTCAATTGCTAGTTCATATACTCATCATAGTGTTGGACACACATGACCATAACATAATATAATGGGTATCCATCTACTCATTTAATAAATACTTCATAGAGACTTATGACAACTTTTTGTAAGGTACTAAATCTTAGGATTTATACTTGTCTGAATAGCTTCTATAAAAACTCAGACATGTCTATGTTCCTATTGGTACACTGCATGAATGACTCATCTTGGAGGCACACTACATCAAGACCTTAAGACACTTTATCATGATAAATACTCTAGCCACATTACAGTAAAAATTAAATTAGATACACATGCACATATACATAGAGTGCCACATCAAATATTTCATTCCTTATTGCATCACCAATCACATGAAAATGAATCTAGGAATTTATACACCTCTACTGGTTCCATCCAAACCATGATAATCTATAGTCATGGATTTCATGACTAGCTTGCTTGCAAATAAATCAAAACATGGTGTCATGTTTATTTTAGAGGATAAATTTTCAAATATGGAAATAATGGTCACTTTTAAGAAAGACATTGATGTGGCTAGAACTATGTAAGACTTATTCAACTATGTTTGAGTTCACTTTGGACTCCCAACATCTATTACTTTTGACTAATATCTACACTTTTTAAGTCAATTTTAGAAACCACTATGGTACTTTATGGGAATTAAATTAGACCTATTGACAATCATTCATAGATAAATGGTCAAATTGAAGTTGTCAATTTCACACTTTTTCATCTTCTATGAATGTAAAATCATGTGAAATTTTACACCTAGGATTAAAATATTGTGTACATTCAACATGCCTACAATAGATCACTTCATATAATTGTAGGGCATAATCCATTCTTGACATGTCTTTGGTTTTAACCTTTAGTTCATATATATATCTCCTACCATGGACTAGCCAATACTAAGTCTTTTACACAAGAATAAAAAATGGACAAGGCTAAGATGTTGTTGTACAACATAGACTTTATTAATCAACAAGCTATATAGATTTTATATTAAACATAATCAAAGTAAAAATAACACCATGATACACATTTAAAACCTAATTCATTTAGAGTTGGTGATAAATTATTGTTGCATCTTTAGAAGGGTCATTTCAAATGTCCACACAAGAAGGTCAAGCCTATGCACTATGGTCCTTATGAAATTTTGCATGTATCTAGTGCGAACAACTTCATTTTTTTTTATCAACCTCCATACTTGGGTATGAACATCATATTCAATTTAGAGAGTCTTTACCCTTACACTTCCTCACATCTTGATCCATCAGTGATGCAATATATTTTTGATCTTGATCTAAAAAACTTGTGTGTTGTAGAAAAGGATCATATTATTAAAGTGATAGACACCTGCACCTAATGTGGCACACAATTATTTTGAGTAGTCAAATTTAGTTATTATGATGATCAACTTAAGTGGTAAGAATACAAACAACTTCATGTGAAATTCCCACAATTAAAACATAATTCAATGGAAAGTATTATATTCAAGAAAGGGTTAATGATTTATTTGTAGATCTTGTGCATCATACTTATGTCCTTTTCCTTTCATCTTACTTATCTCCTTTTCCTTGAATTGCACTTCTTTCATTTGAATTTATATAGAACACTCACACCTAATGTACATTCCTATGCACTATTATATGTTGATATTTACCTCAGTATCATGCACCAATTTCATTCTTTCCCATATATTTCCACACCATGATCACATGAGATCATAGCCTACATATTCTTACTATGCACCACCACCTCATAGTCTTGCACACATCACTCACATTTGGTCACTAACTCACACATCTACATTCCTATTCGCTCCATCAGATATACATTTTAGTATTCCCCAAACATGTAACTTTTTAGATGTCACTTTATATCTTAGTCTTTTTTAGTTGAACCATTAATCACCACCAACATGAAAACTTAACCATCACTTAGCAAGGAAGATGAAATGAAATTTAACTATCTTATTTATAACTAACATCAATTGTAATTATTTTTGTATTATTATTGTATAAACAATTTAAATATTAATCAAGATAAAGGTTGATGTAATTTGTAATCTATGCCACACATATTCATAATAATATAACAAGATATGTATATCTATTCTATCGTACACACAATATAGCACATTGTATGATTCCCTATTCTTTTCTCATTTAATATAAGTTACATTCCTAAAAGTATTAAAATTATGATTCATTAAATATGTATTTTGTATTATTTCAGAATACCCTACATGAATTCACTTTACATAACCAACTGTGTTATCCCTGATGCATAGTTGATTTAACCTTTTAGGGTTTAATTATGTAAATCCTATGTTTCATTAAGGGGATATGATGCATAAATAGGCTAAATAAATATGCAATAATTAATTACTTATTCTTTATGAATTTTGATTTTTTTTGAATATATAATAATGTAAATAAATAGGGATAAATAGAGACTTATCTAAAAATTGACTATCACAGATGATCTAGGTTTTAAAATTTGATATTTAGTCAATTTAGTATATGTCATCAACAAGATTATGGTGTTTGTATGTTCACTAGATAGTAATGACTTATTTTGAAAGTAGCACCATTTGTTTATAGTGTCCTTAATGTGATTCTAATTTTCTCTTTTCAAGATAATTCCTATTTTTGGTGAGGACCTATAACTGTGTCAATATGCCTTATTCCTACATGACTAAAAGCTATAACTCTGTGTTGTAGCTATAAAACCTAATTTTATGTTCCAACCATAATATTCTTACAAGTATGGCATGAATAATATTTGTGTCTATGTTAGTAGGATGGACTAGACATCCTCAACACCCCACTATGTAGAGAGTTGCCTACATACTAATAATCCAAAAAGAAATAAAGCCTAATGTTTTGTTTTCCCATGTAGTGTTTGATGTATGTTTAAGTGAATGCTAAAATGAGAGTGGCCTTAGATGCCTTGATTATAATTTATATTTTAAATTATTGAAAATTGGTCTTAGGTATATTATATATGTTAGTATGAAAAAATTAAGGTAGAATATGAACAAAATGCCTTGATTTTGCATAATTTTGTCTTTGGTTTGAATATCTTTTGCATCTATTTTCCATCTAATAAATAGAGGTGAATTAGACTTGTATTTATAGGGTTTTATTACTTGTGTGGATAATAAAATAAACTTAAGCCAACATTAGGAGGGGAACATATTTAAAAAACAATCCATTGGGAAAATTTAGGGATAGGGATATTAGCACCTAGTTGGGGACTCTAGTGTCATGTGGCTATACTGTCCCAAATGTGGTACTAATGTCCTCTTTTCAAGTTACTTAGAAATTTGGAATGGGGTTTGAGGTGATAGTTCTAGGACTATGTCTTGATTATCTATAGGTGATTGTGATCTACTGAATGATTAGAAAAGTAAGTCTAATACTCAATAATAGGACTATGGATGTCCTAGGGATATGTTAACTCAAGCAACACTCTTAGCATCCAATTACCACTTTTAGGTGATTACACTTGCCCCCCATTTATTATAGTAATGTAACAAAGTGAAATGAATAATATAAAGAAATAATAAGCATACTTAAACTTACTTTGGAAGTGAATCTTGCATACCTAAATTTAAATATGTGATTCTAGGTCTACATAGGTGGAGCATGATGCAAAGTTATGTCCTATAATGAAACATGTGAAAATAAATCCTTACATAAGAGATAATTAAAAGAAAAAGACTATGTTACTAAGTAAATCTAAGTAATAAAAGAGGAAAGGTATTAATAAACTAAATTGGGTACACAAACCAATGCATGAACATGGTGGTAACCTATTTGTATGAATATACATAGTAATCATATCATTGAATATCTTAAACTGAGATGATGGCTTACTCAATCCTCATATGGGTGGCTCAATAACTCAATCTAGTTTTGACTCCATCACTTTCACCCCTACTCTATGGATATTGATCTCAATGAATAGCTTGGATAAGACTATAAGTGTGTTTAACCCTCTCATGTAGGTAGCTCAAGAACTCAATTAGGCCATGAATCCATCATTACCCACTATGTGAAGTAGATGCATCTATAAATAAAATGTGAAAAATGTTAAAATTATTTAATTGAGTAAATATAATTGTGTATTCATATTCACATCCACACAAGTGTATTAGGTGGCTATGGGACACTCAGTAATGCCAGCCACTATATATGGAGTAAGGCATGAATCTGGTGACAACTTATAATGTGATATCAAATGTGTACAATATAGAGAATAACATGGAGTTTTCCATTCCATATTATTAACCTATAGGAATCAAAGTACATGGAAACTATTTATCATGACCATGCTTCCAATTTGATATATGAGTATAGTGAATCTAAATAAAGTAAGTAATATTTGAACACCTGTAACTGATTTGAATGTATTAGTAATCATGACATACATGATTCCCCAAATTCTAAGTAATTTGTATGAATCTAAGTTGAGATGAATGTATCTAAGATAAATTTGAACATAAATACCAAAACCTATAACTATATCTATGAAAATATATATTTTTCTTAGTGTACTAGTCTAAATGATCTAAACTATCCTAAATCTAGGGATATTGGTATAAATCAAATCTATGTTTTGAACTTTTTGGGGTATTCAAATTTTATCATATACATGATGGGTGAGTTTGGCAGATTGGTATCAAAATTTTCTTTCTAAAGTTCCCATTTTTTATTTTTAGATAAGTCTGAACTCCTTCCACTTGTGCTACATGGTTCCCCATGCTCATTCTTTTTAAAAGTGTTCTTGACTTCCCTAGGAGCAACGTGAACTAAACATGTGGCATCACACCACTCCTTAAGAGTGAAGGTTTATTTTATCATAACTTTAAGGAGTGTCATTGACTTGTGAAATAATAGGTGGGGCCCATCATGTGGTTATGACTAAAATTAAGTGAACCTTACATGCAACATCATGGTACTTAACCAAGGTAGGTTTCTTTTTGTTAGAACACTAAGTTTTGACATTAGCTGAGGGAAGTGGGTCATGTTTCCAAACAAAAATTCTAGAGGTAGTTTAAAGGGAGATATGCATCACCAAAGTGCTTATTATAAGCATCATGAGAATCATGAGGCATTGTATACACCCTAAATTGGTAAAAAAAACCACACAAATCATGTCTTTTCATTATCCTTTCATAGGAGATTTCAGTAAGAGAATATGATCCTTGTTCACATTAGCCATGTCTTTTGTTTTACTAATCCTAGTGTCATTTCAAAATTGAGTCACCTTTTTTCTTATTCTTAGTCATCTATAGAATTCCAAAACCTCATTCCACCACAATGAGGTAATATTTCCCATGCTCACTCCATCCCCCCAAGTCTTGATCCTATAAGATAGGACTGTTAGGATTAGACTACAATACTGGACCTTAGGGTGTCCATTTCTAGCGCTCCTTTCCAATGTCATTTTGAGCTCCAATGGTCAAATTCCATTTATTAATGATTCTTATCCCATTTTTATCTTTGTTCTAAAGTTTTTTAATGTCAACCAAATATGAATAAAGCTCCAAAATTCAAAATAAAGAGTCTCCTATATAAATGAATTCATAGGGAATTTTATATCTAGCACTTAATACTTTGGCACATGACATAATTAAAAATTAGTCAATAGTATAGCTCAAGATTCTACATCACACATAGACTTACATGATTGATCAAGAAATGTCCAAGGTGAAAGTTCATTCTTTCATCTACCTAGCATGTTGATTATGCACATTCCCTAAGGGAGAACTACATTTGATATAAGAACCTAGATTGAGGGTTAATGTAGGTAGTGATCAAGATAGTAGGTGTTTGAGATTCTCTGATAATACTTCCACTAACCTAGTTTTTCTTCCTTTATAATTTTGATGCATTTGTTTTTTCATGTGTGTAGATAAACTTAGGGTTTACAGATTGAAATGGACCTAAAACAAAAATTTTTGACATTTAACCTCTAAATTTCATACAGAAGCTCAAATTGAGACAGTGGAAAGAACCCATAAATCTCAAGCCTTTAAGACAATAATGGTGGAAAAGGAATATAACACCAAACACCAAGGTGTTCATTTCTAGTTCTCTTATCCTTTCATGAAATGAAAGCTACATTTAGGTTCTAGACATCTTCCCAATCTTGTGTAGTATTTTGTAGCACTTGGATTATTCATCTTAGCCTGATTTTCTATATAAGTTTATTTCTCTCCCTATGTAATTGATGTAATTAATTTTGATTAAAATCTATATTTTACTATATTTGATTGGATATTTCCCCTTATTCTATAAACTTTATTATTTAGGAACTAGACCCTAGTTTCCCAAAAATAATAAAACATTTAGTGAACCTGACGTAATTTAAACAAATCCAAAACCCTAGGTACACATAGGGTTTCTCCTTCAAATTTTGTCCACAAATTTAATTTCAAATTTATTATTTTTCTATAAATTTCTGTGCATTAATTTTATTCAAATATTATTTCATAATTTAAATTATTGCAATAATTTTCAAAAATTCTAAAACCTTAACCAAAAACCCTAGATTTTCAAACTAGGTCCTTAAACCATACCTTCCTCCCTTACAATTTTTAGAAAAATATTTTAGAATTTTTGAAAATTATTTGGAGTGTTAAAAATATTTTCAAAATATCAATATTAGTAGCTATTTTATGCAAAAATTAAATTTATAATTTTTGTATAAATTTTTGTGCATTATCCTATTCAAAATTATATTTATAATCTAAATTATTTCTATAATTTAAATTATTTCTATTATTCTCAAAAATTCTAAAAACCTAGCCTAAAACCCTAGATTTCCAAACTAGGTCCTCAAAACCCAAACGTCCCTTGCAATTTTTAGAAAAATATTTTAAATTTTTTTCAAATTGTTTATATTTTCATTACTATTTTTAAAATCTCTATGTCAATAGTTATTTTTGCATTTATTTTCTTAATATTAATTTTACATATTTTCTTTGGTGAAACAAATAAAATGGCCACTAAATCACTTCCTCCCTCTCATCCCATTGATCAATTTATAAATTTTTTTCATCATTATGACAATGAATGGACAAATTTGCAAAAATGTACATTAGCTTGAAATGTGGAAAATGATTTCATTTAAAATGAATATAATTACTAGTATTGTAATGAGGAATATGATGATACATGTGAAAGTGATAGTGAATAAAAAGTACATGCATTTTATTCTCTCAAACTTATCTCTTTTATTTCCTCTTCTAGAGAAAATAATTTTGATAAATGGGAAAGATACTTTTCACCTAAGTCTCCTATGGACAATACAACAATTGAATAAATTAGTCATGCACTTATAACTGAACCTCTTATTGGTGATAATTTAATTGCATTTTACTCTCTCTCTCTCTCTCTCTCTCTCTCTCTCTCTCTCTCTCTCTCTCTCTCTCTCTCTCTCTCTCTCTCTCTCTCTCTCTCTCTCTCTCTCTCTCTCTCTCTCTCTCTCTCTCTCTCTCTCTCTATAATATTATCAACATAAATGGTGTTTAATTTGAGATAATCCTTAACATTTTGTATTAATATTATCAACATACATTATTGTTTTTTTATCTCTACACCAACTTACAAGCTTTATGTATGAAAGTAATATCTGCATTCTCCAATGGAATATATATATATATATATATATATATATATATATATATATATATATATATAATGGTGTTTAATTTGAGATAATCCTTAACATTTTGAATTTATATTATCAACATACATTATTGTTGTTTTATCTCTACACCAACTTACAAGCTTTATGTATGAAAGTAATATCTGCATTCTCCAATGGAATATAGGGGCATCTAAGTTTTTGTGAATATTATCAATAATGAATAATCATATTCCACTAGAATTTTATTAATGTAAAGTGCCTTGGATATATGCAAACTTATAACTTTATTAATATTCCTCAAGTGTTTTGCACAAATAAAGATAAGGTTGTGTGATACATAGAATCCATATGATTTGATAAAGGTATATGTTATTAGTTAATTGATGAGGTTGATATATTAAAATTTGAAATATGGAATTTATTTATTTTATCAAAAATAACAAAATATTTAGTTGATGAGGAAAATTTATATTGAATATTTAAAAATTCTCTTATTCATGAATTGATTATATTGGTTAACATTTATCCTAGATTGGTATTGTACATGACCATAATGAAATATAATTACTAAGATGACATGATTCAGTGCAATGAACTCTTAGTTTTATCTCTAATTTAGATAAGTGTAAGAATAATGGTGATAGGGTCATGATAATAAATTTTTATGGTAGGCTTGAATGATGAGTGATGTAGAACTTGAATTTCCATATAAATAGTGAAAATTATACCTTGTCCTATTTTCATTTATAGTCATGTTAAGATGAGTTATCTCTCATTAATTTTATCTTAAAATCTATCTAGAATATTTTATTTTAAGTTAAAGTACTTTCTTAACTTATGATGTTATATTTTTAGATGTAAACTATTAGAATGCTAATAGACCTATTCAATCATAATTTCAAAGGAAAAAAGATGATGTGCAATGAATAGAGGAAGGATAATATGATTCAATGCAATAAAATCTTATCTCTAATTTAGATAAGTGAATGAATAATGGAAATAAGGTCATGGTAATAAATGTTTGGGGTAGGCTTGAATGATGAGTGATGTAGAACTTTAATTTTCATACATAATTTTGAAAGTTATCCCTTGTCCTATTTTAATTTATATTCAAGTTGAGATGAGTTATCCATCTTGAATTTTCTCTTAAAATATATCTAGAATATATTGTCTGAAGTTAAGATACTGTCTTAACTTTTGATCTTATATTCATATATATAAACTATTATAGTATTAATAGACCTATTTAGTCATAAGTTGAAAGGACAAAGATGATGTAACATGATTTTAGGAAGGACACATTTATTCTTAAATATAGCCGAAATTTTGATAAATAATCAATTAAGTGTACATATATAATGTATTAATTTGATAAGTTAAATTCTTAAATGTAATCCCTATTATAGTTATGTGTGAAAATACTATGGGAATTATATTAATCTCTTTTTGAAGTATAATATTATATCTACCATATTCCAATTATTAGTTGAAGATGCAAAAATAAAAATTTTAGTATTTTAATATTATGATAAATCATATAAAGAACAAATATTAGAGACCATGAAACACTTATCTAGTCAATGATTAAGGGAAAAATCATTGAGAATTGATTATATTAGTAAGTCAACTTAAAATTTAGATTATATATAATATTATGAGTAAGTTAATATAATAACTATTATAGCATCAATCTACACCCTTGGAGAGGGTTCTTTGGGGCCTTTCTAATTGATCTATAATATTGGGAGAACCTTAGGTTGTGGGTCACCTATGGTGGGGTTAAACATTTGGAGAAGACCAACTTCATCTTTATTCTTACATAAACTAATGCCTACACAAGGAAAAGGGTTATAAAGAGGATAAAGGCTTCTAAAAAGGCTAAAATGTGATGCACCAAAAAAATGGACACTCACATGATATTGAACCCACACTAAATCAAAATAAGACAACTATAGCTCACACAACCTCACAATCTTGCTAATTGCATAACTATTTCATAGATGAAGTTCAGACAAAACACTAATCTAGACCTGTAATAGCTTGAAAAGACCTTTAAAAAGGCAAGAAAAAGGACAATGAACTAGGAATATTCTTCTTCATTAGTTCATAATGCACAAGCATACTAAGCATTAATAAAAGGTAAGAGATAGGAAAAGATCAAATCTTATTGCTTTGAGTAGTAGTTATTACAATATTTTGATATGGTTTAGCCTTATCAAATAAGTACCCTTTTTCAAGAGTCTTAATGAGTATCCTTGTTTCCCAGAAAGATAAATATTCTAAAATTTTAGAACCCTTATAATGGAGAAGAGAATGGGATAATATAGAAAGAGGGAAAAGAGATAAGAATAAACAAGACATTTGAGAAAAATTAAAGAGATACCACCTTTCAAGGGATTCTCCACCACCTTTTCAATCTAATCAGGATTAGGCCATCATTAGAAGTCAACTTGCATTAGTTCTAGTTAGTCCTCAAGTTCTTCTCATTGGCTAAGAGATGCACTAGAAGACAAGAGTTTTATTTTCTAGATGATTGGTCATGATCCTACCAATGAATAAATATCCTTAAAATGTGATCATCATTAAATGCTCCACATGCTTCTTCAATCCCAAATATACTACATGAAATTCATCACACCTTTCACTTGGCTTTATTATGAGGACCAAGTCCTCATTTCTTGGATCTGATAGAGCCATGACTATGTTTTCTTAGGTGGTTAATCTGACTATCACATTTATGACTGAACATGATTTTTATTACAAATCCTAGAAATAGATTAACTATAGATTGAAAACCAATCTCATTTATTGGTTTTACTATAGATATTATATCAATGCAAGCCTAAAAATAATCTAGTTTAGTCATATAAAATTCAAAAAATTGTAAATTTAGCATGGCTAATGACACCCAACCCTTAGGTCCCTCTTTATTGCTTTCATGACCATCTTAGACTCATTTTCACTAATTCCTTATCATTTTTATCCTTCCAAACTTGTTCCCATCTCACCTATACTTCTCTTTCCAAGATAAATCAATCCCCCTAAGTCTTGTTTGATTAGGACAATAGTGCCACACTTGGAATATAGCACTAGTGCCACTACTGTCTACTTTTGACACTAACTTCCAAGCCTATTTCTAGCCCCAACAGTCAATTTCTTCTGATTCCCCATCCTTATTAGCCTAACATGAGCACATTCAACCCATGACCAATAGATCCCTATAAAATCCTATTCAAATATCATTTAGAGAGCATTGGAAATTATCACTAAGTAAGCAAGAATACAAGTAAGACTAATAAAAAAATCTTCCCTATTCTCTGCATACAACCAGCCAACACACTTACAAACTCATTCAAATATTTACACTAGTCCTTAGCCACCTTAATCACATCTAGTTTAGAATTTTTTAATGTTCATACACTCAATTACATAAAGCACATAAAGTGGGAGCACCACATATGGCTTTATCCCTCTTCAGAGTATTGGTATGTAGGTAGTGTGCCCACACATGGGGTGTGAAGCACATCCAGTGCATCATACACACACAACCCCCCCCCCCCTCTTGCTCAAAATTAGTCAAAACATAATGGAAGATAAGGTTTGAATAAATAATCTTCTCTATAATGAGCTCTATTAACTTTTAAAACTCCAAAAATTGGTACACGGGCTCACACTGACCTGGTTAACAAAAACTAAAAAGCTCAGATCCTCAAGACAATAGAGGTAGAGGTAGATTATACCATAAATTCCACTACTATCTAGTTTTAGCACTCCTATCCAATTATAAAATGAAGTTTAGATATCAATTTTTGATAGTGTCTTAGTCTTGCACAGTGAATTCTAGCCTCTGTCTTAGTCTAATCAATCACTTTCTAGATAAGTTTTTTTTTCTTCTCATTACTTTTTTTTATAGAAGTTTGAATTGTAATATAATTTACATAAATTAACATCTTAATTAATACATATTTATTTATTGATTTCATATTCCAAAACTTTAACTAAATTAGGAATAATACACTAATATTCTCAAAATTGTTAAATCATTTGGTGAACCTGACTTACTTCATTTGGGCATAAAAAACCTAGGGTAAAATTCCTACTATTTTTTCTTATAAATTTTGGAATTTTTACTTCAATATTTAAATCAGAAATTCATTTCAAATTTTATAATTTAGTAGTAAATTTTAGAATTATTTTCTTTCAAACCCTAGTTGCCCAGACTAGGTCCCAATAATTTTCCAATCATTTAATAAAATTTTCATAGCATATTTAAATAAAAAAATCCATTCAAATTTGAAAATTCAATAGTAATTCTCAAAAAAAAAAAATTTCAAAACCCTAGTTAAATTTACTAAGTCTTATTACATCACTAATTTTCCAATAAAGTTCTAATTTTTTACTTGCATCTATAACTCAAAAATTCACTTTCAATTTCAAATTTTCATAGTAAATTTATCAAGATTATCATATTTCAAAACCCTAGTTGCATGTACTAGTTCCTATTTTCTTCTTGATGTATCACCTTACATGTGTGCAAAATTTGTATCCTTTTATGCATATTCTAGTTCCTTATTAAGATTATATCTATTTAATATTTTCCACTATTATCCAAGTTGTTTTCCTTATGCCACCTAATTTTATTTCATCTCTTAGTTCAAGACAAAGTTCAAGACTTAGTGTCAATCCTCCTAGATTCACCTAGATTCTAGAAACTTGACCATATACCATGGATAGAAAACCAAATTAGGTTCTTGTTATATATTTTACACATTCAAATTACACTAATTTCAATAAATATAACTCTGATAATGATTAGTATGAAAATAACAATGATGATCTACACACCGATGTTCATGCTCCACCACATTGGACTACTAATCCACTTCCACCAATTATTGATAACTAAATTATCCTCAACAGATATTTGATCTTACAAAATTTTCAAGAAATACTCTAAGACCAACCCTGATATCATACTCTTATCTTTAAATCTATCACAGAGATAAAAAAGGCTAAACAAGTTGACTTTTTTATTCCTTTAGATCAACCAATTACAAATAACACTATGGGGATAACTATGTCTCAAAAACCCCCAATAGCAGCTCAACCTTCTTCTTTATCACTAGCTAAAACTAGTACATCTTTGTCTCTTGATGTGGCATCCCTTATGCAAGAGATAAAATATCTTCAATACAAGGTGTTACATCTTAAGCAAGGTGCCTCTAGACCTACATAGGCTTTGGATTATTTTTCTCTAAAACATATGCCATTGACACATCACATTTATTCAACACCCTTACCATAAGGTTTTGTTTAAACCAAACTTACTCTATATGATGTCAAGGGTGATCTAGAGACACATTTGAGAGCCTTCCACATAGCATACTTGGACTATGTACTAAATGACTAGCTACTTATAAACATTTTTCTATGGAGCCTCAAGGATTATGATTTACAATGATTCTATAGTCTACCAAAGTAGTCGATCAATGCATTCAATCCTTTAGCCAACATGTTCCTATCTCATTTCAAAATTAAAATTGGTGATAAGGTTTCATACGCCTAAGTTTCACACCAAAAACAAAGGGCCAATGAGCATCTCACAAATTATGTTCCTTGATATAAGACTATCTTGGCTAGGATAACTAGCCCCATGGCCAATCAAGAATTATAAGATCTTTTAAAATAGAGTCTTCTACCATCTTTGCATGAATCAATCATGTTTCAAATATTCTCTTCCTTCATTGAATTATGTCACATGCTAAATGAAAGAGAAAAGTTAATTTTAATAGGAAAACTCAAGTACACAAGTATCTCAAACACAATAAACAAGAGTAATAGTAAAATCCCATATAAATTAAAGGTCAATGATAACAAGAGTTAGAATAAAATTATAATTAATGTGGATTCTGAGCCCCTTTAGTGATTAGTTTTATCAACACCTCCTTGGTGAACCTTTACCAATCTACCAGTTTCTCCAGCTAGAGTTTTACAGTAGCTATTAGAATGTAACATCATATCTCTTCCTCTTATCAAGAAATTAATCCAACAAATCCTCTTCCATAGGGATATGATCAACATTAATTTTATGAGTTTCACAAGGCACCAGGCCATATAACAAATAGATGCATCAGTTTAAGACATAGGATACAAGATTTAATAGATGGCAATCATATTGATCTTGGCACTTTAGTTGAGCCTCCTCAGGCCAAGCCAAAATAGGATAAAGTATTGAAAATATTTTTAGATCCTTTTCCATAGCATTAAAAATATGATACAAGGGATACATCAGGGGTTCATCATGCATATCATGCACATGCCCCACCAAATACATAAAAATCACCTTCAGTTGAGACACATCCTTTTAGCAACATGATTGGTGTATACAATTCCAAAGTTCTAGTTACACCTTCCTTTTTCTCAAAGTAGGATATCATTGAAGATGATATGGATTATCATGCACTCTTTATTAGATCTCACACTCAAAATCATCTTATTCATAGTGTTCTCATAGACAATGGATCTAGTGTGAACATCTGCACTATGACAATATTGCATCATTTGGGATATTTAAAACATGATATTACAATAGCAGACATAGTTATTAATAGATCTATTAGGCACATATAAAGTTCATTAGGTGATATTTTACTTCCTCTATAGGTGGGTACAACACATGTGGCCACACCATTCACTATTGTTCTCAATGCAAGAATTTATGATATGTTACTTGTTCAACCATGGATTCAAAAACTTTGAGCGGTACCTTCTATAGTTCATAGATGTGTGAAATTCATTCATGCTAATCAGGTTATTATAGTTGGTAGAGTTTCATATGAGTTACCACTCCCCACTTTATAGCCATATTTCACAGTATAGTCACCAGTTTCAATTTAACCTCTGGTTTCATTTTCTCCACTAGTTATAGCTCCTCCTACAATTTTGATTTAGACATATTTGAGGCATCCATAGCCAAAAAAAGTTTATATATCTCCATAACTTTAAGATTCTAGATAGCTTCTAGCTACAGTGTTCATACCTAGATTAGTATCATTGAGATCTCATGTGTTTACTCACAAATTACATGTTCATAGAGCTTCTCCTATTACTAGATGGGACCCTAAGATCCCTATAGTTTCATTAACTTCTCAAATTTATAGGGGAACCCAAAAATTTGTTTTTACTTCAAATATTTTAGAGAATTTATAACATATATAACTTTTAGAGCCACATTATTATCATTTCTATTATGCTTCATGATCACACATGATTCCTATCCTTGATATAGGACACCATGATAGGGAGTCTCCCATGAGACTAATCATTTATTGTCATCCTTTCCCTATTTACCTATACATAGTTTCTTATTCTTGATTGTACATAGCTCAAAATTTTCAAAAATTCAAAAATAATACAAAATTTCTAAATACAAAAACATTCAAATAATTAAAAAAAACATTTTGATTATATGCATCATCCTTGATTTACATTTATATTATCATGTTAGACTTACACCTAATGTTATATGTTATTATTTATGTATTTATCTACTTTACCATGCTTCACTTGATATCTTTTGAGTGTGTACAATGACATCCATCTCTTTGATTGCTTCACTCTACCCATTGAGGGGGCATCCTTCCTCTACATTGAGACACACATAAATATACATACCCATTGGGAGCTTCTTATAAATGAATACACCATCTAGGTTATGTCATTCTGACACCACACACTCTAGTTTTCATGTTGATGTACATTACTTACTTGATTATGTAGATTACTCTATCGACACTCACTAGTATATAGAACTTGTGTATTTATTAGCATATGCCTAGTCTTTTACTAACATGTCTTACATAATTTACCTCTTGTTTTGATTATTTAGATGTGATTATACCTCCATTTCCTTACATGCTTTCTTTTCTTTCTAAACGTAGCTAGATTGTTTTCATTTCTCAGTTCTTATTTGTCTCGTGTATCCACCTCAGGAGATTTTCTAATGTCCATTTATTCTATTCATGCGTGTGCCTAAGGACATTTTCTAATGTCCTTTACCTATACTCTTCTATGTGACTTTGGCTTCCAAACCAACATTTCTTGTTTCAATTATATGTGTATGTGGCATTTGAGCATGCCTTGTATGCTTACTTTCTTGTTTGAATGACATGTGCCCATGCCACTTGTTTGCTTGGCCCCTTGACCATCCTTGTATGATTCTTTCTTCTTGCCTTGTATGGTTGTTTCTTGGTCACTTCTCATTGACTTCAATGCCATGATCCACATCATGCATTATCTTGATTTCTTGGATGCCATGATGAACATCATGCTCCAGCCCTTTAACTAAAAACTAACAACTAACTAGACTTTTATTTTCTAGTTTAGTACATTGCAAATGTTATTACATTATTATATCTATCTAGGCATACCTAATTGATCTAACAATCTCTTAATACAAATTATTCCATATCTTGAGATATCTTATCAATTATCATTTCTATATCATGTATCTTTGTAGAATAACACACTTGTAGGGCTCTTTCTTTTAAGGGCAATCATTGCAAGGTCTTCATTCCTACCCTCAGAAGAGGGGGAAAAAATAGGGGTTTTATCTCAAGGATCAAATCTCCTAATGGTAAAAATAATAGCATTAAACACACCTAGAGCAATAACCAAACATCAAAATAGTCAAAATAGACCAAGAAAATAGTCAAGAATCTAGAACAATCATCAAATTTGGCCCTAGACAATAGTACCCAACTTCAAAAATAGTGTCAGTACCAATAGTGCCACTTCTGGTGCTCATGTCTAAATAACCAAATAAAACTTATTTTTCCAAAAGCGGATAGAAAGGTAAGTCATTTATATTTTTTTCAAGTACAAATCAAAATAGAATTAGTAGTTTTAGCACAATTTTTTTTAGACAATTCAGATATAGGGGGCATCATGTACAACATGATGGATCTCATTTCTAGTTTTAGATAGGGTAGTTGGTACAACTTCTAGATTAGAATCCATGTTCTAGACACTAGTGATTAGGGGAAATGTGCATGACACATTTGTTTTCTTTTCTTTTCAAGTTCAATATTACCCAAGAATTCTTAGTAGTTGTGTGCAATATTCTATTTGTATGTGGTTGGAATCATTTTGGAATGGATTTCATAAAAGCCTAACTTCTTGATTTCTTGATTTCCTAAGTGGATTTCATAAAAACCTAGTGCATCAGTTTGGATTGGCTTTCATACAAACCTAATCTCTATATTTTAGAGTGGCTAAGAGTGGCTTAGTTTCCAACATACATATGACTATATAGGCTATCATTTTTAGATCATAGTACATTAATGGGATTTAGGAGCCATCTCATATGACATACATTTCATACTAGTATTAATTTATAGCTTCACTTCACAGGGAAATGATGGAGCCAAAGGATTATCTAGCCTTTGTATTCTTGAGCCACTTATTTAGATGGATTGGACACATAAACCAAAAATTAATTAACACACATAAGATCACCTAGATTCACTTAGTGGGTGATGATGGAGCTAAAGGGATAGCCTTTGCATTTTTGAGCCACTTCTAGGGAATTGAGCACTCACCTCCATTCACAATATTACTCTTCGTTTAGCACACATCCAACATTACTCAACATTAGTTAGCATCACAAGAGGTTTTTTATTAGTCTAAGAATATGAAAAGGTGTATTCATTCCTTTCTCTTCCCCTCTCTCTCTTACACAACTTTATACATTCTTATATTAGATATAGTGTATCTAGTAAGAACTGATCTATTCTTTATTTATCTTATAGATTCATACTTCATAGCATGATTTCTCTATGCACACCGAGCATCACATAGCTTCATGAGCTTCACCGTTTCAAGTAAGTTTAGTTATGCTTTCTATTTTTCCTTTATCCTAGTATTTTACTTTTCTACATCACTAGAATAAAGGGGGGTAAATGTAGTCATATAAAATGAAAAAATTGGTAACTTGAGTATGGATAATGACACCCAACCCTTAGGTCTCTCTTTATTGATTTCATGACCCTCTTATCCTTATTTTCAATGATTCTTGGTCATCTTTAGCCTTCTATACTTGGTCCCAGCTCACTTAGACTACTATTTCCAAGAAAAATCAATCCCCCCAAGTCTCATCTGCTTAGGATAGTAGCACCACACTTAGACCATAGTGCTAGTGCCATTACTATCCACTTTTGTCACTATTGTCCAAGCTCATTTCTAACCCCAATGGTCAATTTATTCTAGTTCCCAATCCTTATCCTTGTTAGCCTAACACAAGCACATTGAACCCATGACCAATAGATCCCTATAAAATCCCATTCAAAGAACATTTGGAGAGGGTTAGTAATTATCACTAAGCAAGCAAGAATACAAGTAAGACTACTCAAGAAATCTTCCTTATTATCTACATACAACCAACCAACACACTTATAGGTTCATTCAATTCCATACACCAATCCTTAGCCACCTCAACCATATCTAGTTTAGTATTTTTTACATGTTTATACACTCAAATTCACAAAGCACATCAAGTGAGAGAACTACATATGGCTTGATCCCTCTTCAAAATATTGCTATGTATGCAACATGCCCACATATGGGGTATAAAACACATCCATTGCATCTTGCATACACTAACCCCCACTATTACTCAAAATTAGTGAAATCACAATAGAATATAAGGTTTTAAGAAATAATTTTCTCTATAGTGAGCTCTATTGACTTTAGCCTCCAAAATTTGGTACACGGGCACACACATGGTGAAATAAACATAGAAAGCTTAGATCCTCAAGACAATCAAGGAAGAGGTGTATTATAGTGCCAATGACACTACTATCAATTTTTAGTTCTCCTATCCAATCATAAAACAAAGTTTAGATCTTATTTTGTGATAATGTCTTAGTCTTGCATAGTGAATTCTAGCCTTTATCTCAATTGGATCAATCAATTTCTAATTAAATTTTATTTTCTTCTCCTTATTACTATTTTTAGAAAAAAATTAATTTTAATATAATTTACACAAATCAGTAGCTTAATTATTGTGTATTTATTTACTTATTTCCTATTCTAGACCCTTAACTAAATTAGGAATAATACACCAATATTCCCAAACTTGTTAAATCATGTAGTCTCATTTTTACAATAAGTTATTGACCTCTGATCAATATTAGGTCTAAATACCTATTTTATCTTCATAGAGATTTTATGGTGATCCTCAATATTGAAATATCTTATTTCTATTCAAACTAGTTTTTTTTAGACTCAACTCCTTTGTATTTACTTTGCCTGAGTCAAAAACTACTTTATCAATCTTCATCAAAAAGCTCCTAGGCTTGCCTTTACACATTGGATTTTGATTATTGACTCAACTCTTTTGACCCATCTCACACCATTTATCCTCTTTGGTAAGATCAAACATGTGTCTTTAAATCTTTTTTAGAGACCATTTTTGGCTTGTTGACATATTCACATACACTATATCTTTGATGCATGCTTAAATGTGAGCCTTTGATCTTACTGGGACCCAACATTTAAACTCAAATAAATATCTACCATGGCTTAAATTTGATGTCTATACACCCATAATTTAATTTCCATGTGATTATCATTAACATCTACATGACTATCAATATTTGAACCCTAATATATAATTATTGATATATATTTTGATGTTTGTATGACTGTCAATGATGCCTACATGATCATCAGTAATGTCTGCATGACCATCACACTTTGAACACAAAATGGTCAATTATAGAGCATAATTCTGACATCTAAATGCCTATCATTTGTCATCCACATGAATGTCTTTGATGTCTAACACAAATCTAAATATTTTTAAAATCTAAATGGTTATTTGTTGGGGCTCAAACTTGGCATTCATGTGCACATCCCATTTTACAAGTTAATATTTAAAGGATTAGATATTGAGATATAAATTTCATCAAGACATGAATTTTGTAGAGTAATATCTTGGCATCAATAACATTTATTCTATATGATTCTTCAGCCTTGTGAGGCTCTCTAAGCATACTTATAAAATGCATAAGTTGACCCATCTATTTATGCATGACATCCTGATGATGGTCTATCTCTTCATAACTTATGTAAGTCATCTTTCGATCCTTTAAAGATCTATAACTCTACTCATTTATTAAATATAATAAAAATCTTAGTATGTGGGCTAAAATTGGCCAACCTTTCTTGTGACCCACAAGGAATAATTCCTACTATACTTGAGAACCTAGACCATGTTGCCTTGTCTAGTCCATTGGGCATAGAGTCTCCTTTCTAGTTCAAAAAATTGATCTAAAGGTAGAACTGGTTACCAACCCATAGATAACTCCTCAAAAGGAACAAAATAAACAAAAAGTTAACAAGGAGATTATTTAATGGAAACACACATAATAAAAAGGAAACTATCCTAAATAAAGTAAAGAACACTAACTTAAGGAAATAGGGAAAACAAGACAAAAGGGAATCAGACTACTACTTGTGCTAATCACTTATTGAAGCAAAAAAAATATAGAACAACTAACCTATAATGAGGGTTAAATGGAAAGTTATTTTGTGTAGCTTAGATCCTTGAAACACATTTGCCTTTTCTTGAGAGCTATCTTTTGTAGCTAAGAGAAATAAGATGCTCATGTTCTCTTGGGGAAGCAACTAGTTCATGTACTGCAAATTTTAGGTGCATGAATTATATAGATTAGTTCAATACCCAATCATACTCCTTCCAAATTTATGTACTTTACAAGAACAACTTAAATTCTTCTTCATTCATTAACTATTGTTCATGAACATATAGACTAGTTTTATGTGACTCCTTTGACATATCTACAAGGATAACCACTAAGGGGTATGAATCTAATCTTGTGACTTATTGAGGACTTTTTACCTCATTATTAGCTTCTAAAATTAGAGATATTTCTTAATTTGGAGAGAAAATATGATAACCATGTTTGAAAATTTCAAACATATCATCTCTTAAGAGAACAACTACCTCTTGCTTGATGGTAACACTCATCTTATCCTATAATGGACTACATTCAAGTAAAGAATAGCTTGAATGAAATATATCAAAAAAATCTAAAGATTTGTTCTCATTAATATTTAGTTTAACTGAAGGATTTTTAAAATGAAAGTTATAAGCAAGAATATCAAATCCTTGACCACAATAATGAAGTTACAAGTCTTATTTTGATATCTCAAATTGGTCAATCAAAATTATTTCATCTTCAACATTGAGATGATAAATTAGCATGCCATCAATTTTATCTTGTTCTTCATATTCATTAGTTGATTGATACTTACTTTCCACTACTTCAATAGGACCTTTTTGACTACTACAATAAATGGTATCTTCTATGTGATAAAAAAGCTCATAAAAAACACCTTCAACTTGTATAATTATATTGTCTTCCTCTTAAACATTAGCAACCTTTTATTCATGTAATTTTTCTTGTACCTATATCTTAACCCCTACCTCAGATTTCCCTTTCACTTGTTCTAAAAACTCATCCTATTTAGTATTATGAAATCTAGGAATATGGTTATTCTTGCCAAGAGGTATCCCAATTAAAATTTCTTCTTCTTGGTCAATCAAGTCACCTTCATTTTCTATTTATTTAGCTACATCTTCTTTGTTTGCCTCACAAAGGAAAGGATATTTCTTAAAGACTGGCATATTAGACCCTTAAAAATAATTAGTAAGATAAGAAAGTTCCAAAGAAGTTACCATAGGTACTTGATTTTACTCTAGATCTACCCTTCTTGGATCATCTTCACCTCCTCTCTCTATTGCTTTTATTCTTGAATGACTCTCCATAAAGGAAAGGCTCTAGGATTTTGAGGGGAAAAAAGTGGAGGATAAATAATCCCCTACTTGATCTTGAATTTATCGTCTTAGATTATGCTTGATTGTTTTTCCTTCTTTCTTGACTATTGAATCTGATTCTAAGTCACAAACCTAGGTTTAGACACCTTTGCTTCTATACTTGTTTTTGTTATGGGTATAAAATAAGAAATTTTAGGTTGTGTTGCCTTTGTATCTACTATTAGATGCTATAAATGATTTACAAATTCAATTTTCTTGGCTAAAGTATCCTTAAAATCATGGACCAATTGGTTAGAGATGTCTCTCTATAAAACTAAAGATGAAGTCTCCTCAAAACATGCTTGTTCAGCCTTTTAAGGTTTCTCTTGGATATAATTCTAGGTAGCAAAGCTAAGTAAGGTCCAAATGGACTATTGAGGGTTATGATAAATGTTGGTTTGGAATTTATGAAGGTAAAAGGGGGGTTCTATGGGAACATGATGATGATTATGATGACCCTGGGGTTTCTTGTAAACCACTAGCCTCTCTTCAATGCTTACTATTAGACCACTTATGTCTAAAATATCAACACTAAACTTTAAAAGGCCTTACCTTATGAAATATTAACATACATATTTATTCTACTAAAAATTACCTCTCATGTTCTAAATTTCATGCCTAGAAATCTCCTTCATATAACCCTTCTTATTTTCTATGGTTGTCATCTCTTTATCATAGCAAACAAGTTTTCTTAAAGCTTGAGATGGATTGATTTGGGACTTGACTAGGATAATTAGGAGGGTAACAAGATTCATGAGTGCTACTATAGGACTATTATGGGTAACCATACTACTTTCAAGGCTTTATATATGGTTGATAATTCCCATCATAAGGTTGATATAGATCATGGTAGGGATGATATGGTTCATTAAGAAGGTAAGAGCCATGAATTTGATAATGAAGATCATGAGAAACTTGATAAGACTCATCATAGCTTTGACTAAACTTGTATGCAATCAAAAATGCATCGTGTCAATAAATCAGTCCTATATTATATAGGATAGAGCACACCTACACTTTTGATTGGGGAGTATATGATTGTTAAGCAGGAGCATGAACAATGTGAGGATTTGTTAGACCCAATTAGGGGATCACTTGTCACAACACACCATGTGAGGTAGGGTTCCAAAGCCTATAACCTAACACAATCTCAAAACAACCCTAAAAGATTCTTATGATTTACTATTTCACTAATATAATAAAAATAAAAATAAATCTAATCTAGTGTACACCAAAACTTGTGGCATAAAGTGGGGGTTATAAACAAAATAAATAAACAAGTAAACTAAACATGTATTAGAAGACATATACTCACATTAATGTACACATAATCCTAATACATGGAAGAGAATAATAAAAATGAAATATATATCTACTCTTACAAAGGAGGAATAAAGATAGGAATACTAACCTTTGAAGATGAACCCACCGAGCCTCAATATCCCCTTTGGCCAAGGTGCTTTGTAAGAAATTGTCATGGTATGTAAGGATAACTAAGATAAATCAACTCTAGGCTGCATAACCTATTTGAACATCCAAAAGACTTATCCACAAGATGATAGTAGATCTCCAAAGAAAGTATTTAACATTAAATATTTATTCTCTAATTAAAATGGTCAATAGGAAGATATTCAATAGCACTTCTTCACTTAATTCTTCTCTCTTCTTATGAAATGGTAATGAATGACCTTGTATATATGGTAGTATCTTACCCTAAAATTTTTTAGGAACATTGACTGTGCAAAGTTGACCTAGTTGACCTAGCATGTTTTTGGGTCTAACTCTCTAGGTCTATGCTAGGTCAGCCAAGAGGACAATAAACCGGAAGAGAGAGTCCCTAAATTGTGCTAGGTCAACCTGGTCAACCTAACACAAATGACAAGTCAAAAGGGTGATAAGGTAAGAAATAAAGGATAAAACATATAAAATGATAAGAATATGTATAACTAAGAATAATAAACTTGGGTTAAATCATTTTAGGAGATAAGAGTTTGGATAACAAGAGGCAAAAGGAACAATAATCTTACGAAGCACCAATGGTCTGCCCACCCCTTTCCCATTTTACCCCTTAAAGCATGTACTTAGAGAGATTGGGACTTGATAGGTTACTAAAAGATATGAAGTGTTAGTAATCAATAAAAAAATTTAAAATATTGTGTATACATATGTCTTAGGTGAAGCTCATCATGTATCATGTAAATTTAACATGGGATGGTGCTTTGGAAGAAAACATGATAACACACAATGTTGATGCTAAGTATGGTGTAGTAAGTAGAAAAATAAGATAAATGAAATAATTTTATTGAAAAAAACATACCTTTAACTTACCATAGTGTTGTAGATAAATAAGTAGACTATATAAAATGAATATATCTAACACAGATTACACTAGGCAAACCTATAGAAGTTAGTGCAAAAAATAGACAAAAGTAGAATTGTTTGGAATATAAGCATATATTAGTGGAAAAGATAGAGATTTTAGGAAATTTTGAAAAAATAGGATTTTTATAGAAATTTAATAGTATTAAAGGTGAAATAAATGACAAAAGGATGGAAAATAAATGACAAATGATTGGTAAATAAATAACAAATGATTGAAACTCATAGTAAATCATATTGGAAAACATTTAAAACATAAATTGCAAAAAAGAATGTAGGACATAATAAATCATATTGGGAATCAAGTAAAACATGAATGATAAATGAAATATCCATGCAAGATAAATCTAACAAAGATATGTAAGATAAAAAAAAAAAGTAAGCTCATGTAAAATAGTCATGAAAGAAACAAACATAAAGAAAAATATGAAATAATGTCTAATTAAATGTAATTCAAGATGTAAGATAAACATGAGGAAGGTATACATAAAGAAAAACATATAATAATGGAAAAACAAAAGAGGTGTAGACTCATCTATCCACAATAGAAGGGTAGTACAATAATGACAAATGAAATATAAGAGTGATCCATAGTTACTCAAACATGTTGTTTTGTGTTGAAAGATACATAAAACTAAAACAAGGAATGCTAGCTTGTATTTAAAATATGGATAAGAAGTAATTAAAGAAGAGGTAAAATATATTTGAAATCATAATTTGCTTATCAAGGGGGGAAAATGAAATGGGTGGATGGGAGAATGAAGGAAAAACCAAGGTAGAGATAACTCGTTATCGAAGTCAAGACACTCAAATTAGGTTTTTTATAACAAAAGGAATTTTTGACCTTAAGAACTATGAAGAGCTTCTCTTAGTGACAAAAGTATTAGGTAAATAAATGGAGTATATAGATCATCTCATGAAGGATACGTACATGAAAATTAAAATGGACTTACCTTCCCATGATGTGTTCCTTATTCTTTAGGAACCCTTATAGATCTATAAACTACTATAAAGATTGGGTACTTACATGAGAAAGTAGGTAGAACCAAAGAGTTTTTTGAAATATCCTATTCTAATCTACTAGCCTACCACACCCCAAAGGACATCAGCTCTATGTGAAGTTGATTGTGGAGTTTGAGCTTCAATTAGAGATAGTAAATGTGATTTTAATCATGTATTTTAGTATGATTTTGACTTTTGAGATTTGTATGTTGCTTTTTAAATATCATTGACTTTTGTTTAAATGATTTATCTTTTAGCTTTCTTGATGGATTTTTTAGATTCCTCCTCTATATGGATTTGGAAGACTAAACATGGGTGCTAAAGATGGATTTAATTTGAAAACTTGGGACAAGGTTGATAAGAGAGAGAAAATTAAAAGAGCATGGGGTCAAAGAGTCTCATAAATATAGGTGAAATGAAAGTGCTATCTTGACTTCAACCTTGTTTTATCCAATGTGGAGACGAAAGGAAGGATAAATCAAGAAAATATGACACATGAAACAATTTGAATTATTTCAAATCACAAAAAATGTGACAAAAGGAAAAATGAAGGGATAAAATGACAACAAAGGTGTAATTACTTATCTTAAGAAAGAGGTAAATGGAGGATAACATGCTAACATATATTGTTGTGTAGATTCTATCTAACAAAAGAAGCAAAAGCTAAAGTTTGAGATCGATGATCAAGAACACGAAAAGAATGGTAATTTTATGAGGAAGGTCAGGTCCTATCCATTGTCTTAAAAAGTAAATCATAAAAGAGAGACCCCTGAGGGTGATGATAAGAAAGAGAAAAGAAAAGAGAGGGAGCATTCTTACAAAGCAACTCACAAAATAAAAACCCATGAGGGTGCCGAAACAACATTGGTAACAAAAATAGGAGATAAAATGATTTAAAAGATGGATTTGTTAAGAGTGCTAGGTCCTATCCATGATCTTATGAAGAAAATAACAAAAAATAAACCATGAGGGTTCCAAAATAGAAATTCCAAAAGACTATGGTACATCAAGAGGTAAATGCTAAAGAAAGGGGCAAAATGATCATAAAGCTACTAAGGAAATGAATGGCATAAAATTAAAACAAATAAAAGAGATATATAAGGATCCAAAATAAAATCGAATGGAAAATGTGATATATAAGGAATCTAAAAAAATATAAAGGTAAATGATGATGCTTAGTAATGTAAAACTAAAAGAAGGAAAGATACACAAAAACAAAGAAACATGAGACAAAAAGACTAAGTAAAATCTAAGTTAACGTCTATATCAAAGATGGGAATGTGAAAGATAATTCTATAAGTATTAGAATTTTTCTTCAAGCTAGATGTGTTTGTTATCATTCATTGGATAAGAAGAGTAGGCATCATAAGATTCCCCAAAAGGTAATTGGTTGTAGGGTGGGCCTCTCAAGATGCCCCAAAGTCTGAAGGGATATGTGGATTGGCATCAAAATATGCCCCAACATGTGAATTATAATGAGGTAATAGTGAACCATTAGAATGAGTATCATTGGTTTGATAGGTGCAATTCGAGATAGGTAAATGTGTTGGTTTATTAGATTTTAATGGGGTTGAATTTGACATATGATGTGTAGGAAATGTATTAGGAGATAAAGGAGGTAAAGGAGAACCATATATGATATGCTTTGGGTTTAATTTAAACTAGGTATTCTTTTTGTTCATGTGACTTAAGAGGTTGAGGTTCAATGAATGCCATAATATGTTTAAATTTGTTTATGTTAGATATACTTTCCTTATTAGTGTAAGAAGGAGGATCAACTATGGTTTGAACAAAATTAGTAGATTAGGTTTGTTCATTAGGTAGTTGATGTTCATGTGATTTTTATTCTTGAGATTAAATTTGAGAAGCTTGAAGATAGTCTTGATAACATTATTTTATGAGAGTCTTAAGATTGAAATGTGGACCAAGTAAAGAACAAAGCATAAATTGATGAAGATCACGACAAGATTCATGAGAATGACCTATAGTAGCATGCCACCAACAAAACTTATTAGGATCATACCACTTTGGAGGACATTTAGAAGGATCAAAGCTCATGGGTTTAGAAGGTGGAAATTTATATTTAAGTTATTCTATACTCAAGGGAGGTTGGGTTGGGTCAAAATTGATTAAATTGGATGATTTATTTTGAGGTTGGGGAGACTTAGATGAATCAATGGTATGAGAACATTGGAAATATGTTTTAATAGTTATCTGAGGTGGTTCAAATTGAGTCATAATAAAGTCTTGTCTTTTTTCTTGGTCTAAGTATTCTTCAAAAGTTTTAGGAGAAATGATTCAAATTTGGTATTGAAGAGGAAATTTCAGATTAGTGACAAATAGTTTTAAAAGAGTATCATCATTCATGTTATGGTCCACTTTATGAGCAAGAGACTTTCATCATTTAATGAAAGTATAAGAAGATTCATTAGGAAGTTTCTTAGCATTGATGAAATGACTACGATAATTTTCAAGAAGGTCATCATGTTGAAATTCATTCACTAGAGCATTAACTAAATATTATAGTTTTGAGATGGAATGTCTAGGAAGTTGGTTTTACCATTCAATTTCATAACTAACAAAGATTTTGTCTAAGAGCTTTGTGGTAGCAAAGGTGTTAGTTTGGATCCATTCGTTATAGAGATTGCCAAAAGACTTAAGAAAGAGAGTAGGTTCTTTAGTCCCATTATATGTGATAGTTGGAGAAATATTTTCAATATATATAATGAATTGGGCTAAAGGTTCATTTTATAGATGTTGAAACATTTTTTTATTCATTGGAGGTTGAGCGACGGTATTCCCATTGGCATCTCTAAGTGGAGGAGAGAAAAAAATTGTATTTGGTTGAGACATGATGACTTAAGGTGTTTCATTAATCATGTTGCATAAATGTTGTTACATGCTCATAATTTGAGATTGGTTGGATAACTTGTGCAATAAGTTGAGTTGTGTCAATATGTGGATTGGTGTTTGAATGTGGGGTATTAGTGTTGATAAGAAGAGGACTGTTAGTTTTGGTCAGAGGAGGATTATTTTTAGGTGGAGGATTACAAATATTAGTGCTAGTAGTTTTAAGTGTGGTAGAAGAAGAAGGGAGTTTAGTCAAGACACCATTCTTGTGAGGAGTGTAAATAGTATTATCATCAAGGTTTATAAATATTTTAGAATCATCTAGAATATCAATTTTATTGATATGATTTGGTGAGGGACTCCAAAAATTGGTTTTAGGAGGAGGATTATGATAAAGGATATCAACTACATTGCATTTTTTAGTGAGTGGTTTAGGCTTAGGAAAAGGGGAAGGAAGGAATTAGATAGTTTAATCAAAAGTAATGAAATAAGTGAGGTTATTATCCATGTCATTGATTATGTAATGTCCTAGATTAAGAGAAGGCTAAAAATATGTCATCATGATGGAAAAATACTAGATAACTACATAAGAATAATAAAAAGTGATAAAAAATAGTATAGGGTTGACTGGGCCAACCTAACATAGAAATATGGATTATAAAACTATAAAAGGTCAACTAGGTCAATCCAATATAGTGAAAAAAGGTTGGAAAAAAAATTTAAAAGGTCTATAGATAGTACAATGTTGACCAAGTCAACCTATTATAGTGTAAAAAGGCTGAAAAAGATACTAGGTCGATAGGGTCGACCTATTACAATAGATAGGTTCCTTATTTTGCCTATATCTTTAGTTTTACTCATCCATTTTACAAACCATAAAATGAATTATATTCATCATGATGTAAGTAATATGATAAATTTTATATCAAGTTATAATAAAATTTTAAAATAATGAAAATAAATAAGTACTAAAGGGAAACAAATAGTTAATTGAGTTGATGTTGGTCAATCCAACAGATGCACATAAAAAAAAACCTTGCACTAACACTAGCTAATGAAATATTTTTCACACATAATTTATAAAAGATAAAGCAAACAAATTGAAATTAAATATATATAATTTCTAACACTAGAATGTTTATTAGATTATTAAGAATAATTTTTAATGTGAAAGGAAGTTGTTTATAAGCAAGGTATTAGATAACAATCTAAGGCTAGTTTCAGGTAGTTTGGGTTGAAAGGGACTATAGTGAAAATGATATAAGATTGGTATTAGGGCATACCCCTCACATCACACACCAAAATAATAAGGGTAATGGGTGATTATCCAAAATATACCATTAAACATGATTTATACTTGTCTAGAGCATCAAGTTAGTTTCTCCCTTGGTGATGAAATCCAAGTAGGTAGACTTGGGTAGTCAAATGTTTAAATTATTTTTTATGTTTATGTGGTTTGGTTATGTGTGTAAAATAATATAAATAGTGCAACTAAGAAATTTATTTAAAATCCCCTAATTAGACTATGTGAACTATTATAAGCATGCAAGCAACTTAAAAAGAAAGATGTGATTAACATATATGGTTAATTCCAACTTTTAAAAAAGGTATAGTTGAGAAACTATATGGAAATAATAATGAATAGGGTTGAGATGGTTAAAACTTTACTATGGAAGTAGGGTTTGAAAATCAACTAGGTCAGCCAGGTCGACCTAGTTATTCAAACAACACATAAAACACAAAACTAGGTCCATAGGGTTGACCTAGTTGAATATGTAGGGGTAGTTTTAAAGAATTCAAACTATGAAAGGAAGTACCAAAAATGAAAAATATAGATAAATAAAAACTAACCTTGGTGGATCAGAGATGAAAACAATGAAGATTATTGATCAATAACCTCGGAAAAAATTGTTGAAACCTACAAATTAGGTTGAGCTTGTCGATCAAGCTATATAAGAAACTATTATAAAAAGGTTGAAAATGCACTAGGTTGACTTGGTCAACCTAGTAGGCTAAAATGGATGTCTAAAAATGCACTAGGTCAAGTTGGTTAACCTAGTAGGCTAATTTAGAAGTTTGGAAAACTAAAACCTATACTAGGTCAAGATGATCAATCTAGTTACCTATTCCTAAAATCCTACATAGAGAAAAAAACTAGGTCGATAGAATCGATCTAATATGTAAAAATATATGATAAAAATGATGATCAAAAGAAAATGAAAGAAAGTGAAATAAATCTTGCAAGGGTTAGTCTCATGTCAGGTTCACTAGAATGCATGTAATCAAAAATGCATCACATTCATAAATCAATCCTAGATGGGATCGGATAGAGCACATCTACACTTTTAATTGTGGAGCATAAAATTATTAATCAAGATCCTAACTAATATAAGGATCTACTACACCTAATTAACAGATCACTTATCATAAAAAACTATGTGAGGTAGGGTTTCAAAGCATATAGCCTAACATAAACACACAAGAACCCTAAAAGATTCCTATTATTTAATATTTCACTAATGTAATAATAAGGAAAGTAAATATAATTTACTGTACAACAAATCTTGTGGCACAAACTGGGGATTAGAAAAGAAAAATAAACAGCTAAACTAAACATGTATTAGAAGACATATACTCTTGTCAATGTATATGAAATCCTAATACATGGAAGAGAATAATATAAATGCAATATCTATCTACTCTTACAAAGGAGGACTAAAGTTTGGAATACATACCTTTGAAGATAAACCCACCGAGCCTTAATCTCCCCCATGGCCAAGGTGATTTGCAAGAGAATTTCATGGTAGGTAAGGATAACTAAGATAAACTAGATCCAGGCTACACAACTTATCCAAGAATCCAAAAGACTTATCCATAAGATGAGATCAGAGCTCCAAAGAAATTATTGCAACCTAAAGTTTTATTCCCCAAATAGAATGGCCAATATGTAGATATTCATTCACACTTATTTGCTAAATGTTTATCTATTCTTATGAAATGGTAAGGAATGATATTATATATAATAATATCTTACCCTAAAAACTTTTGTGAATGTTGGCTATGCTAGGTCAACCTGGTCAACTAGAACATTTTTTGGTCTAACTCTCTAAGTCTGTGCTAGGTAAGCCAAGAGGAAAATAAACCAAAAGAGTGAAAGAGTCCCTAAATTGTGCTAGGTCAACTTGCTAGACCTAGCATAATTTATAGTTCAAAAGGGTGCTAAGGCAAGAAATGAAGGATAAAATATAGAAAATGATAGGAATAGGTATAACTAAGAAGAATAAGCTTGAGTTTAATGGTTTTAAGAGACAAGAGTGTGTATGACAAGAGGCAAAATGAATGACAATATTATGAAAAACCAATGGTATACCCACCCCTTTCTCGATGCACCCATTAAGGCATGCACTTAGAGAGATTTATACTTGATAGGTTCTTACAAGATATGAAGTGTTAGTAATCAATAAAAGTTTGAAAATATTATGTGTATATAGAACTCTTGCTAAAGATGATTAGGCTCATATGTATCATGAGGATCATGTTGGAACTATTGATAAGGAGGTTAATGATAGGGGTATCAACCATATTTGTTCATATCAACTCCACATGTCAAATGAGATGTAATAACTGATTAAAAATATTCAATGAGACATACTTGGGTTACTTGCAACTAGAAGCTTTGATTTAGAGTCACTATTGGTATTAACTTGCTTGCTTCTAAAATTTGATTAGAGGAAAGAGACACTGACAATATTTCCACTCTTATAGACCTTAGTCCCATTGATCATGCCATAAACTATTATATCATCAATCCATGCCCTTGGAGAGGGTTCTTTAGTGCCTTTCTAGTTGAGTTATAATATTAGGACAACCCAAGGATGTAAGTTACCTATTGTGTGGTTGAATCTCTAGAAAAGGCTAGATTCCTCTTAATACTCACCTAAACCAATGTTTTCACATGAAAAAGGATTAAAAATGGGATAAGGGATGCTAAGAAGGCTAAAAGGTGATGTACCAAAAAAAATAGGCACTCAGATGATCTTGAACCCACACTAGATTAGCATAAGACAACTATAGCTCAAACAACCTCACAATCTTGCTAATTGCATAAGTATTTCATATAAAAGGTTCAAACAAAACACTAATATTGACCTACAATAGCTTGAAAACACCTTAAAAGAGGAAATTAGAAGGAAAATGAACTAGGAAGATTATCCTTCATGAATTCATCATGCACATGCATACTAAGCACTAATCAAAGGCAAGAGATTGGTAAAGAGTCATTATTATTTATTTAAGAGGTAGTTAAAATATTTTAAGAGGGTTTAGCCTTATCAAATGAGCACCCTTTTACAAGAGTCTTAATTAGTATCCTTCTCTCCTAGAAAGATGAAAATTCTAAAATCTAAGAACCCTTATAAACGAGAAGAGAATGGGATAATATAGAAATAAGGAGAAGAGATAAGAAATAAGAACCATCTATTAATAATTAATGAGTTGCCACCTTTCAAGGGATGCTCTTCCATCTTTTCGATCGAATCAAGATTAACTCATCATTAATAGTTAACATGTATTAGCTTCAATTAGTCCTCAAATTCTTCTCATTGGTTGAGAGATCCACTATTAGACAAGAGTTTTGTTTAGTAGATGATGGGTGATGATCCTACCAACAAATAAATATCCTTAAGATTTTATCATCATTGAATGCTCAAACTACTACTCCAATCCCCAATCTACTTTGTGAACTTTGTCACACCTTCCACTTGGCTTCATTATGAGGACCAAGTCCTCATATCCTTGGATCTAATAGAGCCATGACTAAGTCTACTTAGGAGGTTGATATGACTATCACATTTATGCCTTAGTGTGCTCTTTACTACAAATCCTAGACATAGATTAACTATAGATTGAAAACTAATCTCCTTTATTGGTTTTCCTATAGCTATTATATCGATGCAGACCTATAAGTGATTTGGTCTAAATTTTATAACAAGATGTCAAACTTTGATCTATATTAGGTTTAAATACCTATTTTATCTCCATAGAGATCTAATTTTAATCCTTAATCCTAAAATATCTTGTTTTGGTTCAAACTAAGTCATGGTCAGACTCAGCTCCTTTATATTTAGTTTTCCTAGGTCAAAAACTACTTCATCAACCTTCATCAAAAAGCTCTTGAGCTCAACTTTACTCATTGGTTGTTGATTATTGACTCAACTTATTGACCTTTTGACCCATCTCACACCATCAATCCCCTTTGGTATGATCAAACACATCTCATTGGATCTACTTTAGGGACCTTTTTTGACTCATTGACCTACTCATGTACCATAGATATTTGATGCATGATTGAATGAGAGCCTTTGATTTTGTTGGGACCCATGATTTGAAATCAAATGGATATCTACCATGGATTAAAATTGACATCTACATGGTCATAATTTGACATCTTTATGACTGTCATTAACATCTGTATGACCATAAATCTTTAAACCCCAATGGATAATTATTGAGATTTATTTTGATGTCCACATGACCATCAATGGCATATACATGACCATGAATGATGTTTACATGACTGCCACACATTAAACACCGAATAGTTAATTTTTGAGCTTAATTCTAACTTCTACATTCCCATCATTTAACAAATGTGTGAACATCTTTGACATTCGTGCAAACATCTAAGGATTTTTTAAATCCAAATAGTTGTTTGTTAGGGCTCAAACTTGATGTTTGAGTGCACATTCTATTCTGTAAGTTAATGTTTAAAGCCTTAGATATTTAGATAGAAATCTCATAAAGACATGAATTTTAAAGATAAATATCTTGGCATCGAGAACATTGATTCCATATGATCCTTTCACCCCATGAGGATTTCTAAGCATACTTATAAAATTCACATGTAATCAGACCTGTCTATTTTTTTTGTATGTCCTAGTGATGATTTAGCTATTCATAGCCTGTGTAAGTCATCTTTTGATCCTTCAAAGCTATATAAATCTTCTCATCTATTCAATCCAAGAAAAATCTTGGTATGTGGGATGAAATTGGCCAATAAGAACATTTACAAGGTCTAGTGATAATGGCATAGGGATTTTATTAATGGCAAAAGATTCAAAAATAATGTCATCAAATTTTTATCAAACCTATTATGTTTGTTGGACCTAAGACTCGCATTAATTACAAATACAAAAAAATATTTTATCTTGTATTATAGATTTTATGACTACAAATAAGTTTCCTATATTGAGGTATATGTTGATAAAATTGATTTACTCTATTATAATGACCATGAATCTAGTCATGCCAATTAGTTTACCAATGGGATATATGTTATCTTAAAATATTCTTAGTCCTCAGGGTACTAAATAATATTTACCATGATATAATTAAGGATACCAAGGGAAAATATTACTCAAAAAGAAGAAGATAATGTAGTTGATCCATATCCTACATGTCCAGGATTAGTAATTAACTCCAAATTAACACTATCAAGTGTGAAAAAGTGTGTAAGTGACTACACACCAAGAATAATTGTTACAAAAAAAATAAGGGTGTTTTAGAGGTGGCATTTACAAGTTTCATTTATCACTTCTAATAAAAATGAGTTTCAAAATGTTTATTTGATCAATTCCATCCATAAATCACATAATTATGTGGATTTATTATTCCAAGTGTGAGATATTATTATTTTTTAACATCATTTTCATGTTTACCCAATTCCATAACTAGTCTTTTATTTTGGAGTGAAAGATAGGCCAAAAAGGAAGAACACAAATTAAGAAAATTATACCCAAAAAATAAAGTAAAAGTATAAGAACATAAGAAAAGAGGTAGTGCACCAGTGATATAAAAATTAGTTTTTGAATCCTTAGGTAGGAAAAAATGTGGTAATAATCATAGGATCAACAAGCACAACACTATCTAAACCATGTATACCCAAGATGAGCCTATGTGTTGCATATTTTTACCAATTAAATATTAATAATCTAATATTTTAGGAGCATGATCTAGATAGTACGAATAGTCATTATACATGTTCATAATTTTTTTATTAAAAAATGGTTTAATCATTCCTTGACCTTTTTTTACTTTTTTTACATCACGTAATTTCATTTATTTCATTTTTCAATGTTTTTATTAGATATGGTAAACAAAAGGGTTTTAAGGGCTCCCATAAATCATAAAATAATATTGAATATATATAAAAAAATCAACCAAAAGGATAAAATGGGACTGACATCCCACCTAAGATCCACCATAACCCCTATAGAACCTACCTGAAACCTAAAAAACACTAGCGAGATAAAACAAGGAACACAAAATGTAAAAACTATAGAAAGTTCCTACCAATCTTCCATTTACTCCTATATGGTAACATTGATACATAAATATTATATTAAACACACTTATTTTATATTATATACTTTAAAATTTCAGTTATGACTTATCTTTGGCATGGATGATTTGTGCATACACATTTGAATCATGTTCACATTCTCTCCTAGTCATTCACCTATCAATGGACTTGGAAGTTTAAATTTTCCATCAGTAATATATAATACCTTTGTATTATATGACTAAATTATTCACTATCAAAAAAATACCATCTCCATATTATATATCACGATTCCCGCCATCTTAGATAGTGTTGGCAATAGTCAAACATTTTCAATTACTTAAAGTGTGCACCTTCATTGGTAGTGTCCCAAGTTATCCAAATGGATATTTTTCAAATTTAAATCCTTCCCTTGGGTCATCCCAAGTTTCACATGTCATTTATCAATTTAATTTAAAATATATATATGTATATATATACAAAACAATCACACGGTTATTTATATGTAGCTCTCACTTGTAAATCACCTGGAAAACTATTTACACATTTAGAGATTTATTTCAGGTTCTTGATGCACTATCCTAAATAATAAAAATATTTAAAATCATAAAATAAAAATTACCTGTAATAAAAATTATTGAGCACACGTAGATAATGTGGGATAATTGTGTGTAGTTTGAGCCCACTTCATATTAATGGAAAATATGAAATTTTAAACCTTTTAAGAATATATATCCCACATTTATAACTCATTTTATAAGAGAAGTAATTTTCAAAAGTATAGCTAAGGTTTCAATTCAAAGTAGGAAATAAATTAAATCTATGCATAAGATTGAAGATAAGAAATTGTATAAGAAAAATATAGAGAGGAAGGAAAAATTACCTATGGAAAAATATACCTAAAAAAATTAAAAATTTAGTATTATAAGGCATAGGACACATATGATAACTTCAAGTATTTGAACATTACTTGTAGCATCCTAGTAGATTTTGATAGCTAATCTCCCCACCTAAGTTATCACACATATATTATTAACCTACTATGACTATTGTACAATATTACATGAATAAAAAAATAGACAAAAATTAAGTACCCTCATCTCTTATCACTTATATAAATCACAATTTTAATAAACCATTTAGTTTTATATTCAAATCTACATAGTGAATGGTATGTCTTAGTACATTTGAATATTTAATACTTTTTATCTTTATATCACTAAATATAAAATAAGTTAAAAAAATTTTAGTTAACCTAATGTGAATTCAAACACTAAAATAGCTTATTTAAAGCATATAAAACCCTTGTTTCCCTTATAGATTAATCCTTTCTTCTTATTATTCCAAATCTATTATGCATTAGGGTATTATATCTAATTTATAATTACCTCTTATAAGGTATTAATATATCCATTTTTTTCCATAGACTTATTGATGTTTTTATGATCATATTCTATGCCATATAATAATTCTATAAATATTGTCTCTTAAAGGTGAAGTTCTAAGTTAATTGGTGTTAAAATTGATTATAACCATATTCTTTTGGTTCAACCACATGTGTACACAACCTAAAATGGCTAAATATGTTAAAATAAAAATTTATTATTATTATTATTATTATTATTATTATTATTATTATTATTATTATTATTATTATTATTATTATTATTATTACTATTATTATTATTAATATTGTTGTTGTTGTTGTTGTTGTTATTGTTATTATTATCATTATTATGTAATTTTTTATATTGAATACATAAAAATATATGATAATGTTGATAATGATTGTATTCCTAAATTTGTAAATTTAATGAAGATGAAAATGAACATTTTTTAATTGATTAGGTAAATAAACATGTTTTAAATGATCTTGTAACCACAAAAAATGTAAAATATAAACATTACAAACTAGTAGAGTTTAAGATAGGAAATAAATTCACCTAAGGTATATGATGACATACAATGAAAATTATATCCAAATTACCCCACATAAATACTATAATTTTGTCAAAATTTCACCAAAAAAACAAAATAAAGAACAACTAAATCAAACAAGAAACAAATAATGAAGTTGTTAGTGTAATGATTTTTTCCCATTAGGTTTTGCCTACATGATTGTATGGTCATTCTATGTTATTTAAGATTCATTAGGTTAGTTATAAAGGGTCCATAGAATAATTATATTTTAATGTAATTATTTAATTATGAAAATTGTGGGCTTCCTCATGTTGCCCTAATTTTCTCTATATGTACCCCACTTTTCCTTTTTAGAAGGTTGATCGGTTAATGCAAACAATTTCCTTTTTTTGGAATTATATGTTTTTGGAGCTCTCACACTACGTCACAAGATTAAACAATGATTACATGAAATCTATTCAAATATCTTGGCACACTCTTTCATGGATTAGAGCCTACTTGATAGCCTCATGCATTAGACTCCCAGGGAAGATCCTCCTGCATTCACCATTACTAGTTTTTTCTTCTATCTTCCCATCATTATTGACCTTGGATGTGTTTTCTTAATCTACCTAAAAATTCATGTCAGAAGGCCTTTGATGAAAAATCTATTTGTATATATTTTTTGCTTTTTTTGATATTCTAAAATGGGTTGCTTTTATATTTTTGATAAAGTTCATGATTTTTCCTAAAATCAATTTCTTTCATCTAGTCAGATGTTTGTATGAATGAAGTAATCAAGCCTACAAACCCCAATTTACTCTCCATAGACCAAATTGGGTTCTTAAAGGTTCATTAATTTATTATAGACCAAATTAGGTTCTCAAAGTTCTACAAATTGCTTAAAAGACCCATTCAAGCTTTTGGCATTACTTTACTTCAAATTCATGAAGTTAAGTAAAGTAGTTCAAAAACCCAAATTACATTAGAAGAAGTAATCAAGTTTCTCAATTCTGATAATTGGGAAGTAATTATACTTCTCAACCCCAAAAACTTACTCATAGACCAAATTAGGTTTTTGACTTTACTTTACTTCCAACTCGTGAAGTTAAGTAAAGCAGTCTAAGAAACCCAAAATACATTATATGAAGTAATTGGGCTTCTCTAAGGAAATTATTGGGAAGTAATAAATCTTCTAAACCTCAACTAATTTAAAGAATTAGGCTTTAATAGGGTCATTACTAATCCTTGATAGTGGTAAAGGAAGTTTGAAACCTTGGTTTACTCTCTATAGACTAATTTGAGTTTTGGAGCTAGTCTTACTGCATTCAAATCCTAAAGTAAAGTAGTTGGAATAACCCAATCAACACTATAAGATTGAATCAAGTTTTCAAAGGAGTCTTAATTCTCAAAAATCCCAAAGTAAAGTAGCTATAATAACCTTAAGTAATGTAACTGTGAAACCCTGCATGACATTCAAGAGGGCATCAAATTTTAGGGGAAAAGTAATGAAGAAATAAAGGGCATCAATTTTTCATTTTTGCAAAGGTTCTAGGAATATGTGGAAGTAAAAACTAGTAAGTGTTATAACTTTAAATCCATATACCATTTTTGGGTGCCATTTTTTTGAAAGTGCATATTTTTCTAAGAATTATGCGTTGGTGACATTATTTTAGGACTTTTGTAACATCCATTTTTCACATAGTGTAATAGCTTAAAACTCTCTTTAAACCTTTATACCTTTCATTTTGGACACATTATCGATTGTGCCCAATTTCCCTCTCATACTTTCTCACACTAATTACTCATAGACACATTTTTATCTATGCTTGATGTCCAAGATTAAACATGTGAGAATCGTAACTTCAGGGGGTATTATTGATAGTTAAGAGGGTACTTATACTATGTGCTTTCTATTTTTTAATTTCATTTCAATTCTAAAATTTGTCTCATTCTAATCTACACTAATGGATCTAAACATTATACCACTCACACCATTTAATTATCTTGAATGGAAGTCTAAAATGCAGCTCACCTTGAGAGGTAAAGGACTCTATCAAATCATTATGGGTGAGGAAACTGAGTGATCTACATATGAAGAAGAGGGTAAGTAGTATAATAGATGTGATGATGCCTATGGATTTCTATGCCTATCACTATATCTCAACCTCCTCTTCCATGTTGAATCTGGAAAAACTTTAAATGAAGTCTAGACCATTCTTGACAAGATTTTTGGAGTGTAAGACATCATGAGGGGTCATGAGCTAGAGAATGAGCTCATCACATTGAGCCTAGGTGAATATGAAACCCTAACAAACTTATTTACAAAGTTCAAATTATTGATACTATAGTTGAAATAATATGGTATTGAGAAAATAAATGACCAATTGATTATATTTATGATTGCAAAATTGGGTGATAACTATTCAGTTTTTATGTCTAAATTTCATGCTAAAAAATGTGTACTTATATCTACTTGGGAAATTCCATCATTCAATGGGTTTATTTCTAATATAACTAAGGAGAAAGATAATTTGGTTTAAAAGGGTGCACTAAAATATTAAAAGTCACATGCCTTGATTATCAATCAGGATAAGAAGAAGCCTTCTAGCAGTGGCAAATAGGAGAAGAAACAGTCTAACCCTGATCATGAGTGCTAGAAGAATTTGATGCCAAGCCAATGGAATTAACAAATAAGTCCTTCAGTAGGAAACCTAAGAAAGAGAAACTTAAATGCAAAATTTTCAAGAAACTTGGACATGATGAATCTTAGTGCATGAAAAAGAAGATTGACACCTTGACTAAGATGCTTAAGAAGAACAACATCAGTGTTCTTGAATCCTTATCTTAGAACACATCAACACAAGATTTTGCAAAGTTTAAAGATATAAAAAAGGTTAAATAAGGGAAATGCACTTATTTCAGTAACTTCTCAACCTTCAACTTGGGTTATTGACTTTGATGATTCCTATCACATAGCCTCCTCAAAGGATCTATTTTCAAAAATAGAGCCCTATTTTGTGCCTTCAATTTTAATAGGCGATGACACTTAAACAAAATTTAATGATAAAGGATTGGTATAATTAAGTGATGGGACCTTCAATGATGTTTTATGTATTCCTTCACTATCCACCAATATTCTATTAGTATATCAAATCACTCACATAGATGTTGAGAAGTGAGTTGAGTTCACACCTAATTCAATTGTCATCAAAGAGTTACATAGTAATACTATAGTGGCTTATGGGAAGGCCAATCATCTTTTTAGGCTATATAAATTCTCACATTTTTCCCTAGATCAGCCCTCAACTACAATGCTTATTCATGTAAATGGAGTAAGTAAACTTGGCATGAATGGTTTGGCCATTTAAACTACTATTACCTAGAGCAACTCAATAATCAAGACATGGTTTCATGGTTGCCTAAATTCAAATTCTTAAATGGCCTATGCAATGTATGCATTCTTGGTAATCATCCAAAAGAGCAATATGATAAGGATAAAATAAGGAGAGCCAAGTAGAAGATAGAGATAGTCCATAATGACTTAGCAAGTCCATTTTTAAAACCTTCATTAAATAGGACAACATACATGCTCACATTCATCAATGACTTTTTCAGGTACACCTGGGTGTTTTTTATCAAAAAAAAGTCTAAGGTATTTGATCACTTTAAGGAATTCAAGGAACTTATGGAGAAGCAGTTAGAATGTTTCATTAAAATCTTAAGGACTGATAATGGAAAGGAGTATGTCAATAATAGGTTTGAGTTATTTTACACGTCAGAGGGGTTTTAGATTTAACCAGAGTTCCATATAGCCCTTAATAGAATGGTGTGGTTGAATACAAGAACCATACCTTGAAGGAAATGGAAAATTGTATGCTTCAATCAATGTCTCTTACTTTTTAGTCTTGGGCTGAAGTAATAAACTATGTGTGCTATATTTAAAACCAAGTTCCACACAAAGCCTTAAAGGGAATAACTCATTTTGAATCTTGGGATGGTCATAAGACCATAGTTGATCAGTTTGGAGTTTTTATATCACCAATAATGACCTATGTTCTTAAGAAGAAATGTAAGGCAAGGCATCTTTATAGGGTATACATAGGGTGTTAATGGATATAGGCTTTTCCATCCTAAAAATCATGAGTTATTCATTGAAATGAGTGTCAAGTTTCATGAGGGCCCACTTGAACACAATCTTGGCACTCCAGACTCTTCAAAAGTCTCATTGGCCATTGATTTCACTTTTGACAATGATGTAGATACACATGATGATGAGGATGCCTCTTATTCTTTTCAAGTTTAAGTGATGAGAGAAGTGATGAGGATTCTCCTCCATATCACACTCACACTATAAATGATGAGGAATAACCTATTAATTTTCAAATCTCATATAGTTTTGGTCCCACTTAGGCTAAATAGACACATCAAAGTACTAGGAAATGTGTTAGAAATCTATTGGATACAAGGCAAACACAGTCATAGTTTCAGGGGACTTCACATGCCTACTTAGCCATTGCCTAAGATTTGAAAACCTTTCATGAGGCATTTGACATTATAGAATGGGATTATAATATGCAAGAAGAGTACAATTCCCTAATCAAGAATAAAGCATGGGACTTATTCTCTCTTCCTAAAGGAAGAAAACTGGTTTGTTACAAATGGTTTTATTAGACCAAGTATTGTGCAGATGGGTTAGCTGATAAGTATAAATCTCATCTATTTAAAAAGGGGTTTTATCAGGTGCCTAACATTGACTACATTGAGATATTTGCTTTTATATCCAAGATGATGTCTATAAGACTCACTCTAGCCATTACAATTGCACATCAATGGGATGTTCACCAAATGGATGTGAAGAGTGCTTTTCTACATGGTGACCTCAAAGAAGAGATATATATGGAGAAACCATAAGGCTTTATGGAAGATACCTCCTTAGTCTGTATACTTAGGAAATATATCTACAAACTCAAATAGGCCCCTAGGGCATGGTATGCCAAGATGGACTCCTTTTTCCTCATAGTTAGGTTTACTAGATGCCACTCATATTTGAATGTCTACATCTTAGAGCAAGATGATTCTCTATTGATCCTATTTATTTATGTGGATTAATTATTGATTATAAGGAGCTTACAATCATCCATCTTAGTAGTGAAAAAATCACTTTTGGATAAATTTTCAATTATAGACATGGGATTATTGCACTACTTTCTTAGGATTAAAATCATTTAGTCAAATTTTAGGTTACTTTATCACAATCTAAGTATTCTCTTAATTTGATTATGAGCTTTAACATGGTTGATTGTAATCCAACTACTACTCCCAGTCAAATTTTAGGTTACTTTATCACAATCTAAGTATTATCTTAATTTGATTATGAGGTTTAACATGGTTGATTGTAATCCAACTACTACTCCCTTCTTGTCTATTGTGAAGCTTGAGGTTGATTGTCCTTTACCACTCATTGATGCAACTCTGTATCAACAACTCATGGGTAGTCTTATCTATCTCACACAAACTAGACCTAACTTATCCTATGTAGTTAGGTTGGTATCTTAGTTTATGAAAGAGACACATGAGTTACACTGCAAAGTAGCAAAATAGATTCTTCACTACATTTAGGGTTTACAAAACTATGGGATACACTATAGAGTAGGAATAGAGTTTGATTTGATTAGATACATAGATTTAGATTGGGCTGGAGATATTTAGAGTCAAAAGTCCACTTCAGGTTATAATTTCTCACTTGGTTTAGGTCTAATAAGCTAGTCAATCAAGAAGTAACATGCAATTACTTTATCATCTATAGAGGTAGAATATAGAGGGGATGTCAATGCCACTACTAAGGCAGTCTAGCTTTAAGGGATTCTCACTAAGTTTGGTATCTATTTTCATAAGCCAACAATCATTTACTATGAAAACCAAAGCACTATCTAGATTTTTAGGAATTTGATTCTCCATCAAAGGACCAAGCACATAGAGATTCACATGCACTTCATCAATGATCTTATCAATAAGTAAATAATTGATCTTTGATAATATCCAACATCTAAGCAAATTATAGATATTTTAACCAAACCCTTCATAAAGAATGAATTTGTTCATCTATGAGCTTTCATTGGGATTAGGGCCGCTCCACCTTCTTCTTCCTCCTTTGGATGTTCATCAATATGTACTTGGGTACCTCATCAGGATTTCAATACTAGGACCCAATTCTCATCTCACCTAAGCTACGCTTAAAGGGGGGTGTTAGTGTAGTACTTTTTCCCATTGGGTTTTTCCTACATAGTCGTATGGCCATTCTATGTTACTTAATCTTCCTTAGGTTAGTTATAAAGGGTCCATAGCATAATTATATTTTAATGTAATAATTTAATTAGAAAAATTAGGGGATTCTTCATGTTACCCTAATTTTATTTATATGTACCCCACTTTTCCTTTTTGGAAGGTTGATTGGTTAATGTAAACATTCTCCTTTTCTTAGAATCACGTGTTTTTGGAGCTCTCACACTACCTCATAGGATTCAACATTGATTGCATGAAATTTATTTAGAGATCTTGGCACACTATTTTATAAGTGTTAAAGATAAGACTCCTCATAGTATATATAGTCAACAAGAGTGGAAACTTTGATGTTCTCCTTGGTCTTTTTACTTTTTCCTATGTTAGACATCCCTTGGTATGCTTTATTGGCCCTTAAAAAATATCTTACACATTCTTATTATTAATGGGGGTGATCTTAATGTGATTATTATATTCTTTTTTGAGATTAATCTTCTTTGTATAGGTACCTCCCTATTTGTTCTTCCTCTCTTTAACCTTACTTTTCTCCTTATTTTAATTATTTTTATTATTATCACTCTAGAGTGCACTCTACTTGAAGTTGTGTAAAACACACCCTCTCTTAAACTAATAAAATTATATATTCTCAGAGTGTGGTTTAATCTATAACAAGAAGAACCTATAGAGAGGACTGATTCCCTTAAGATTTATCTCTAAAAACTAAACTATTTTGATTTTTTGGGATGAAAAGGGAGAAGGAAACTAGAATAAAAAATATTATATAATAGGGTAATAAACCTAAATGATTTGGATTCTCTAAATTATTTTCTAAAACTAATTAAGGCACACATATGAATCAAAATAAATTCTTTAGTAAATCTTAAACATTAGTGTTTCAAAATAAGGCCTGAAAGAAGCTTACAAAGCAAATTCTATTCCTAGCTCTTCAAATGACATGTAGAGGATGAGGGTTTCATAGTAGGTATGGAAAGGACCTAAAAAAATGAAATTATATTCCACTTGTATGCTGGTACATAATAAAAAAAAATCTATTTTGTTATAAAAAACTCATATGCAAAAGATTTCCTTTATTGATAAATGATGTCAATTACAATTTCTGTTCTACTTCTAAAACTTTTCAAAAATGGCTTCAAAAAGCCAATATATAAGTCTAAAACCTTAAATAAATATAATTTGGCATGTAAAATAGATATATTAGTCTTATTTTATTGAAAACAAGACTAAAATCCTTTTACAATATTAAATAAAGGCTTTAAAATCTTTCAAGTCTTAAAAAATTGTATGTTCTTCATTTTTGGCATATAATTGAGAAGGGGAGGGCCCATGTTGAATTATCAACATTCCTTGCATGAAAATCATGCCATTAATTATAATATAACTCCATATTAAAATTTATTTTAATTTCTTGAAAGTTTTTATCTTGAATGAAAATTATGGGAGATGTATGAAACTAGTCAAACTAGTCAATCGAAGAGATTTGACCCTTAAAGACTAGTTAACTCAACTTGAGCTCAAATTGCATGAATTTAAAATTGTGGATTGACTTTATAATGATATATAAGCTTAAAAAACATATATTCCATGTAGTAACTCCAAAATTAATTCATTTGATAGATTTTTAACATCATTCTTTACCTACTTAGTTGACCAATTAAGCCTATTAGGCCAAATAGCCTATCATCTTGCATTTAGAATCCATTAAACCTGAAAAAATATGTAATTTAACCTATAAAAAAATATTAAATAGACCTGTAAAAACTTTCTCATCATAAGATATTTTATTTTTATGAGAAAACACTCACCATTCAGTCAATAGGGTTGACTAGGACTATTTTGCCCCATTTTTGTATAGACTAGCCATTTTGATTGAGCTATTTAGGACAATTTTGGGATGATTTATTATAAAAAAAAAATTTAAGATTAATAACAAGTCTTATTATTTGATATCAATTGATTATATTGTATTGAAGTGTCTTGTAATTTATTTTTACATATTTTTTCCTACAAAAAACATGATTTCTACCCTCATCTATACATATCCATACATAAAATTGAAATTTATGGAATCCTATATAATTAAAATTTAAATTTCATGTTGATCCAATATTATTTGATGGCAATAAAATCAACTTTTTACAAAACTAGTTTTTTTAGGGTTTAAGCATGATTTGGAGCTAAATTTTCAAAATGTAGTTCATGAATTACAGACCTCCAAATCCAATTTTTTTTCCATTTATTTGTATAAAAATTACCACCCAAACATATCTAAAAATATTTGGTTCCCATTAAAAACATATAAAAAATTACCACGTGGAGAAATCTACCTGTGGGGTTTTGACTACATTCTGAGTAGCCTATACTCTTAATGATTGTTCATAAATAAAAACTAATTAAATGGTATCAATTTCTAATTAATTATAATTAAATATTATTAATAAAAACATAATTATATAATTCATCCAAACTTCACATGTGGTGAAAGATATGAGCATTTGAATAAGAGGCTAGGAAGGGTGTCTAGAACTAAAAAAATAAAAATTTCACCAAAATAATAATAACTCTTCCCATTATTCCCAATTCCTGAAAAAATTATTATGGTATTTTTAACATGATACAAAAATACTCTAAAATCATTTTTTTCTTGAAAATTCAAAAAACCTCTTTTTGGCCTTTATGCCCATTTTCTTATAAAAGCTTGTATGAGCATAGTTTTCTTAAAATTCAGAGTTTTGACACTCTTTAAAGGTATTATTATGATTTAAAAATATAATAACATGATTTATAAAATTTTAAATTGACTTAGAAACCTTTGTGACACTCCATAATAATGGCTACTCTAATGGTGATTTCCAACGACCATGCTAAGGACTATTACAAACTAGAGAGTATCTCCACTTGTCCAATGGCCATGAAAATTTTTAATAATATTATCAAACTCATATTTACCCTTTATATAGAATTATAGGTCTTGAAACCATATGTATCTCCTAAAATGTTTGATTTTCTCTCAAAATTGATCCATGTGCATGGATTGTCTGAATATTTGAACTTGGTAATGCTCTTTTGAAATGATAATGACCAATTTACAATATATTTTTGACATTTTTGACCAAAATTAGTGTCTTCTAGGCCATAATTCCTTGTTTTGACCAGATTTAAAAGGCTATGAATGGTTTTAAGAATGTTTTATATGATAGGAGTAGTAATTTGGCCTTGATAGGTCAAATTACTAACAATTTTGGAAACTTTTGGGGGTTGATGAGCTTGTTGGTCAAAGAAATCAAAAACTTTGGCTATGAAAAAAATTGGATATACACTAAATATTATAATATCTTTTGTTGGTAAAGACACAAACAAGACACCAAACATGTGCACATGTCCACTTAGAAGAAAGGACAATAAAAACACATAAAGTAAAAACCAACTAGTTAAATATTGTGAAGATATGCAATTAGAGGAATGAAACACAAGGAGTCTATTATGTAAAAAATAACCTACACCTGTGTGTCCCTCCTAGATCAAATAGAAAGCTATTTGATGCACTATGGAACTTTGAAATGTATTTGCTTCCTTTTGATAACTCTCTTCTGCAAATGAGATCACTTATATGTTCATAGGTTCTAGATGATACAGATAGGCCACAAACTTCCATTCTAAGGTGTATGGATTGAAGATTTGGATATAAGATCCAATCATCCTCCTCCCATATTCTTCTTTATTGCGTCAAAATTACTAACTCTACCTCATTCATAGGCTGATCATGATTTGACACATTTTTATTCAATACTTGTATTGGTAAATCAACTGGTATGCTTGGATTTGTATCTTCATTATTATCCATTTGAGGTAGTGGCTCACTAAGATATTCAACCTCATGGTATGGATTTAAACATGGGTGTAATATTTCATTAATTTATTCTTGATGAATAACTACAACAATACTCTTTACAAAACATTCTTGAATCTCCATATGGATTGGAGATGTACAATCAAACTTTACACAAAAAAACTCTATGTCATCCCAAAAGGCTTTTTAATCATTATCTATGGAAAATACATGAAATACATTAGTATTTTTACCATTTGAAACATGTTGGTCACATATTTCTACCTTTTGGATGAAGTCAAATGAAATTTCGTGATCTGTTGCACTTGTCTCATCTTTATCAGGAATATTTTCCATCTCACTAATGGCTATATGTGAGTTGTCTTCATGGATGCCTTTTGAAGAAAAAATTATTTTTACTTCATCTATCTTAGCTACTATAAAATCTTTGGAATCCTCCTACAAATCTTCTTCTTGTTCATCATGGAAAACTAAATCATTTTTGTCCTTGACAAGTGGTGTCCAAACTATGCTTTCTTCTTCTTGATCACTCAAGTCACCTTTATTTTTTGTCTCTTTGGATACATCCTCTTGGATCACCTTCACCTCATATCTTTGATACACTTTTTCTTAAATGAATTTCCATGAAGGAAAGGATTTAGGCTGCTGAGGAGGAAGAGATGAAGGCTAAATGATATCTTGCTTGAATTCAATATCTTGAATGATGCTTGATTTTTCATCTTTCTTGCTTAACTCCATGATTTGGTTCCAAGATGGAAAAGATAAAGGCTCTTTTTTAACCTTTTGATTATAGTTCTCCTCCTTTTTCCTAATTTTTCACTCTAACTCTTTGATCTACTTATAAATATTCTCCTAGAATATCTTCTCTTTAAAGTGGTCAGTGATTTCAACAATAGGTTGTGCCATAACAATCTCCTTCTTTCTTTGACAATTCTCTTGGATAGAACTCCAAGAAGGTAAGGACTAAGAAATATATGAATAATTTATAAAAATTAAAGGGTCTCTTATAATGGTCTCTTGAAAAGAAAAGGATGACCTATAATAAGAGTGAGGCTGAACCTATTGTTCATTAAGGCCTTTTAGTTTATCTTTAATACTTTTAATGTAACCACCTACATCCATCATCTCACTAGTGAGATTACCCTAATTTTCCCTCTCAACAGGTGTCCATTACTCTTTTATTTTTGAAATGACTCTCTCAGATGATGGATCTAGTGATTAGGAGTATCTTGGCCATAATAGCTCTGAGTGTAGCTCTAGTGCATGCTTTTCAAGGCTCACTAAAGTTTGTTAAATTTTTGGTATGGATTAGGTAGCTTTAAAATGGCTATGATTAGGTTGGCTAGATGGGTAGTATGGCTCATGATAAGATTGGTAAGGTCAGTATTAGGATATAATGGTTGTTCATAGGAAGGATCATGGTATTACTCTTGCATATATGATTGATATAGATCCTCATACTCTTGGTGAGGATCATAGTATTGTTAGTCATACTAATCATAGTAAGGATAATATGGATCCATAATAAAAAAAAAATTAAAGACCATTAGTAATACAAATAATGAAAGTAATATATATTAAAATGATACTTGATGTTCATAAATATCTTTGAATGCCTGAAAGTTGCATTGATCTTCTAGATGCCTCCAAAGGCTAGTGCATAGAATGAATGTCCCACTGGGCGTGCCAAAAACTATTATCACTTTGGAGTGGACCCTAATTGAAGACATGTAAAATATAACCCTCTATTGAAATAATTCAATTATATCTTCTTAGAGTGTGGGTGACTTTGTATTGAGAAGAACCTCTAGAGAGGGTTGGTTCCCTTAAGATTTATCTCTAAAAACTAAACTATTTTGATTTTTAGGATGAAAAGGGAGAAGGAAAATGAAATGAAAAATCCTATCTAATGGAGTGATGCATCTAAATGATTGGTATTCTATAACATATTTTTTAAAATTTAGTAAGGCACAGATATGAATCAAAATAAATTCTTTAGTAAATCCTAGACATTAGTGTTTCAAAAGAAGCCTTGAAAGAAGCTTACAAAAAAAATTCTATTCCTAGCTCTTCAAATGACCTATAGAGGATGAGATTTTCATAGTACATATGGAAAGGCCCTAAAAAAGGGAAATTAGATTCCAATTTTATGCTGGTATACAATCAAAAATACACTATATTTTGTTAAAAAAAGTCATGCAAAAGATTTCCTTTATTGATAAATGATGCCAATTATAATTTTTGTTCTACTTCAAGAATTTTTCAAAAATGGCTTCCACAAGCCAATATATAAGTCTAAAACTATAAATAAAGTAAAAGTGGCATGTAAAATATAAGTATTAGACTTATTTTAGTTAAAATAAGACTAAAATTCTTTTACAATATTAAATAAAGGCTTAAAAATCTTCCAAGTCATCAAAAATTGCATGTTCTTCATTTTTGGCATAGAATTCAAAAGGGGTGGGCCCATGTTGACTCGTCAACCTTGCTTGCATGAAAATAAAATAAATAATTAGAATATAAATTCATATTTAAAGTGATTTTAATTTTTTTAAATTATTCATCTTTCATGGAAAGTATGGGAGATGCATGAAACTAGTCAAACTTGTCAATCGAAGACATTTGACTCTTAAGGACTAGCTAACTCAAATGGAGCTCAACTTGCATGAATTATAACTTGTGTATTGAATTAAGAATGATATATCCACACTAAAATCATATATTACACGTGTTAACTCTAAAATTAATTCATTTGATACATTTTCAACACCATTCTTTACCTGCTTGATTGACCAATTAAGCCTATTAGGCTAATTAGGCCTAATAGCCTATCCTCTTGCATTTGTAATCCATTAAACCTGAAATAATATGAAATGGAACCTGAAAAAATAATTAAATATATTTTTAAAAACTTTTCTTGTCACAATATATTTTATTTTGATGAGAAAACATGCCATTCACTCAACAAGGTTGATTAGGCCTATTTTGCTCCATTTTTTTGTAGACTGGCCATTTTGATTGAGCTTTTTAGGACACTTTTGGGATGATTTATGAAGAAAATAAAATTTTGTGATGAATAAAAATTCTTAGGCTCTGATCTTCATTGATTACATTTCATTGAAGTGTCATGTAATTAATTTTACATTCTTTTATCTATAAAAAAATGATTTCTACCCTCATCTATATATATCCATATATAAAATTTATATTTATGGAATAATATCTTATTTTAATTGATATTTTAAATTTTTAAAATTTTATCCAATATTATTTTATTGTAATAAAATTAACTTTTTGTAAAACTAGTTTTTTTGAGGGTTTAGGTGGGCTTTGGCACTGAATTTTAAAAATGATGGTTCATGAAGTAAAAACCTCAAAATCCCAAAAAATTTATATTTATATGTATAAAAATAACCACCCCAACATAATTTTAAATATTAGGTTTCCATTCAAAATATATAAAAAAGTTACCACATGGAGAAATCTTCTTGTGGGGTTTTGACTGCATTGTAAGCTGCCTACACTCTTAATGGTTTTTATAAATAAAAAATACTTAAATGGTATAAATTTTTCCCTAATTATAATTAAATAGGAATAATAAAAATATAATAATATTTTTAATTTAAACTCCACATGTGGTGAAAGATATGAGCATCTAAACATGAGGCTAGGAAGGGTGTCTAGAACTGAAAAAATAAAAATTTCACCAAAATGAAAATAAATCTTCAAATTCTTCCAAATTCATAAAAAAATCATCATGGTTTTTATAAAATTCTATCAAAACACTCTAAAATCACATTTTACTTGAAAATTTAGAAACCCCTTTTTGGCCTTTATGCATGTTTGCTTATAAAAGCTTGTATGCGCATGGTTTGCTTAAAATTTAGAGTTTTTACTCTCTTTAAAGATTTTATTTTTATTTAAAAACATCATACGATTGTTTTAAAACTTATAACTAGGCTTAGAAACCTTTGTGGCACTCTAGAATGATGCCTACTCCAATGGTGATCTCCAATGGACATGCTAAGGAATATTACAAAAAAATGAGTATCTCCACTTGTCAAATGGACATGAAACTTTATCATAAGTTTATATAGCTCATAATTACCCTATTTAAAAAAATTTGGGTCTTAAAACTACCTTTAGCTCCCAAAATGTTCAATTTTCTCTCAAAATTTGTTTTTATACATGGATTATCTGCATGTTTGAACTTAACAATGCTCTTTTGAAATGATAATGACCCATTTAAAATCCATTTTTTGAAATTTTGACCAAAATTAGTGATTTTTAGGCCACAATTCCTTATTTTTACCAACTTAAAAAGGCTATGACCTATTTTAGGAAAGTTTTATATGATAAGAGTAGTAATTTGGCCTTGATAGGTCAAATTACAAAAATTTATCAAATAAATTTTATTTTTATATATCTAGCTATATTTCCAAATTTTTGGGGTTTTTCTAACCCCTCTAGCTTATTTGATAACTTATTAATTATTAAATTTTTCTAAGTCCTTCCTAAAATCCCTAGCTTTAGCATTTAGCTTGTTCCAAATTCAATTGTTTATAAATTTTCAATTTCATGTTTTCATTTCTCAAATCTAGTTCAATCATCTTAGTACTATGGGTAATGAGATACTCCACATTTTAAACACCATTCTCATCCTCTTCCAAAATATTTGTAGCCTTTACCTTCACACCTTTAGGATATGTATCTATAATCTTATTCCTACGTTCATATTCAAGTTTAACATTTTCACCTTAGAATGAACATTAATCTCTTTGCCTTTGTATTTTTTATTCTCTTTAGAAATGAATTGAATGGAGATACTGATTTCTAATAATGCTTATTCAAAAGTCTTCTTAGAAGAATCATCAACTAAGGTTTCATGACTATCCCTACTATCTTCCTCATACTTCTCTAGCTTCCCCCCATAGTCCTCCCCACTATCATCCTTAGTAAGTTGAACATCTTTCCCCAACATAGGTCCTCCTTTATTAACAATAAGTAAAATAAGACCCTTATGAATTATTTCACTAACAAAATTTTAACTGTAATGAGGTTATAATGATCTCAAGGGATCTTAGTAGGAAGTATGGTAGGGTAATTTTTTGCCTCTTAAAATGATACATTAATAAGAAGTAATGCAAATATAGGATGTTAAAATTACCTTATAAAGTTAGATATTTGATTATTTGAAGACAAACAATGGTTCATGGCATGGGTAAGTCCATATGGAATTACCCTTTCTTCTTATTCTTTATGTATTCATCCATCTTGAAAAAGGTTTTCATAAGATCATACTTTTGACACTTGTCCTTATATGCATATGTGCCTTCACAGTTTACTTTTTATACTTCCCCTATCACCTCTTTAGATCTCTTTCACACATATCTCTGATTATAACCCATGGAAAATTCTTTTTAAACCACATCATCATACTTGAAAAACCTTAATAAAACCTCTACCAAGCCCCCTTTCTCTAACTTATGCCATACCAATTGATTATCTTTGACCTCCACACAAGAAATACATTATATTATGTCCCAATATCAACTCATGTATATAAATCCTTCCTCCTTGTTTATCTATACCTAGAATGGGAATTCACACTAACCATATCAAAATTAGAATAAAACCACCCATTTAACAATTTAATTGATGTGCCCAAAGTTCACACACTTAAAAAATAAGTCTTCACTTTAAAATAAATGAAACCATCATTTAACATGATACAATTAAGATCAAATTGTAACATTAATTAATATCCATCAATTGGATGAGCCCTCTCCTAAGGCTTATATCATTATCCATATATTTAGTTATTAATTGCATAATTTAGTTAGGTAATTTGTCAGTCCTTTTCAAATAGATATAATCTAAGTTATTAACACTGAGTTTAACCAAAACATATTTTACTATATTTCCCTCTTTCTATATATGGGAAATTTAAACTTCCTTGATATGCTTTAACATACCTTTGACATCTTAAATATCCTATTAAATAGACTGAGATGATTTATATTTATCTAAGAGATAATGTAAGATATTTAAGGAGTCCTCTTCTACAACCAATATGTTGATTTTCAACTTCACTACCAAATGAATGCCCTAGAGAGTAATTTTTTCCTCTTCCACATGATTGATATGATACCCCTTAAGACCTACATAACCAATCATAACTATAACCTCAATGTATCTCATAACTCCTCCACTTGCATTGGCCAAGTTTCCTTTGACAGCCTTGTCAAAGTTCAATTTCATCTAGGAACTTAATGGTTTGGACCATTTATGGTAGATTATATCCATTTTCATGAAAATATATTTCACCTCTAGGTTAATCCTCTAGTGTTTTAATATGGACAATCCATCTTTAGAAATAGGATGTTTCTCATATGGATCAAAGGCCCTCCAATTTTACTTAATGGTCATGAAAATCTTATGAATTGTAACTCTCTAGAGGAGTCTTTTATCCTTAAAAATACAATCATTCATATCCTTCCATATTTCATAAAATAATTATGGAAGAGATAAGTTACATAGAAATACTAAGGAAGGAGACTTCCATGGTGACTTCCATTACATTGTCACATATCAATTTCCATCTAGACCTAATAACTTATTGATTAGTGGATTTTATGGTTACTGTTTGGTTAAATTATAGTTTGGTTAAGATGGATTTCATATGCTAATTTATGGAAAATTATATGTTACTTAATTTACATCATTATTAATTACGTAGTTGGTTGTACTTTTATATTGTGTACATGATGATCATGTTTTCTATTTTATTACAATAGTATATTATAGATTATATATTGTTTCAAGATAAATATATTAATTTTTTTGAGGTGGATGTAAGATAGATCCATACCTCAAAGTGTGATAGAGGGAATACATCATTAGAGAGGGTAACATATATGGAGGCCTTGGGGGATGATATATTAGAGAGTAGGACCCCACACACACACACCACAATTTTTTAATATGCTTTGATCATTTTTGATTAAATATATTTTTAGTACATCTTTGATTATTAATGTGTTATTTTCATTTGAATGAATGTTAACATGATTTTTTTTATGACGTTGATTATTGTTTGATGATCATACTGATCAGGTTTTGTGTTACATTTATGTTTCCATATTTAGATTATCTCATATGATGATGTTGTTTTGACAAATAAGTGAATCTATATATGTCTTAGCATGACTTACTATTATATTTAGATAAAATTTAATGTACTATGACACTATATTGTTTGGTATACATTATTATAGTAGTAGAAGGAATTATATTACTTTTCTTGATTTGTATGTTAAGGTGATTACTAATATCATGCATAAAAGGTTATTATTATTATCATTAATGTTAGAATAACTTTTATAGAACTCAATTTCATTGTTAAATAATCATAGTGTTAAATTTATGTGTTTAGTCAATGTTATTATAACTAGGCAAAATCATTCTTATTGCTAAAATAATAGTTGTATTGTTTTTGATAATATAAGGTGACAAACCAGGGGCTAAACCATTACAAATTAACAAAAATAAAAAATAGAGGTGACAACACTAAAAAGCCTCAAAATAGAAATAGAAAAACCTGCTAAACCAGCATAATCAACACTGACAACAAAGTAAGTCTAAATATAGTATGTATGAGGAAATTGAGAAAAAAAAACATAAAGAAAACCAGATCTAAGGAGAAATATTTTCCCATATTTTAGCCAAAGACTCCATAAATTCATTTAGATTTTTGAAATTATCATCTCCATCCTCCATAGTTGTAGACTCAAGATCCTATAACATAGATAATTTTAGTAACATAGTACACCTGAGCATAGTGGAAACTAAGTGTTCTAGTTTCTTAACATGACCCCTCAAGGTATCAATGTCATTTATATAATCAGCTCCTTCCTTCATATCATCCATATCTTCCTCCACAAACATCCTTCTCCCTTCATCAGCATTAACCTCAGAATCACCCATATCACCACCAGACATATTAGTCTATTTGTTCCCATTCTTACCCTCTGCATCCTCAAATATCTCTTAGATTTCATTAACCTTAGCCTTATCCCCCTTAGTTGATTCTTCATAAGCACTCTCTGACTAATAAATAAGTTTGGTTTTTAGTGTAGGTTTTCTATAAATCCTCCCTAACCTCCATCACCATAAGACAAACCCTCCTTCTTATCCTTAGTAGATAGATTGGTTTTACTACTTGGTCCCACAGGAGTACTACTAAGATTTTTAGGGGTCCCCACATCATCTCACATAGTTTCCTCTTCCCCCTCCCTACATTTCCTTTTCCTACTCTTCATACTAATTTTAAGGATTAGGGTGTGGGTAGTGATCCCCATTTTAGTCTCCTCAATAGACAGATAAAGATAACCCCCTTTCATCTTATGAGAAGTAGGGGAAGGGCAAGGCTCTTCAGAAATAATGGTATCATCATGTTTTGTAGCAATTTCACCAGTATGAGACTAGATAGGCTTAGGTGGATCTAGAGAAAGGTGTAAATTATATAGGTAGATAATAATACCTTGGTGTAGGGGAATGGGTTTCTTGGAGGGTTTCTTAGCTGACTTAGCTTTAAATGTAAAAACTAAATGCTCAAGGGAAGAAATCAAATAGAATAGTAAGCTAATATGAGAATTACATCTAAAATGATTTAGTAAAGGAAAATGGTAATTGTAGAACTTGGTAAACTACCCCTCTAGAGTGAATTATTTCATAAGGAGGAAACACATATCATCCCACAACTCTGGCAGCTTGGCCCATTGGAATACTCCCTGGTAAGGGACCAATTCTTCACATTCCCCAAGGAATAACTTCTGGTTAGAATGGTCCACCACTTTAACTTTTCTCTATAGCTTGGTCCCCTTAGATGATAGGCCAGTCACCAGAGTAACAACTTTCTATAAAACCTCAAACCCAATTCTCCTAATAGTGACTCTATGGTTATGCTAAGTCTAAGGGAATTACTCAGATAAATTTTCATCATAACCATTAAGCTATTCTAAAAAAGCGCTGATACCACCTTCCTTACAGTAATGCTAGAACACAACATTATCCTTAAACTCACAATAGTAAATTGGCTCCATTCAAATCCTATCTCCACCCATTATAGCCTTCTAAACAAAGACACAAAACCCCCAAAACCATAGATTCACAAAGCTATTGTTAAAGGATAGATTAGTTGTTATGATAAGAAATATGGACATAATATCATTAATAAGATCTACCTTTTGAAGTACCAATTGAAGCCTACTCTTCCCATGCTTGAATATGATTATAATGGGATATCTATAATTAGTATATAATCACCTCACCTTAACATAAGGGAGTAATAAATTAGAGATGCCATTGAGCAAGCAGATTACAAAAAACATGTACCTCAAAATACACATCATCACCTTCCAACAAAACCAGTGGAATAAATTCTCTCCTAAAATGATTAGTCATCATCGACATAGCATCTCTTTTCAAATCAAAGACCTTATATTTAAAGGGATATTATTAATTTGGTGCCAATAATGCCAATTAGAAAATTATTGACCCAAGTCTGCAAGAGCATCCATAACCCCATTGCCCTATCTCTATATATGAGATAAATCAATTCTAGGGATCCATTGTAGAAGGATCTGTATGTCCACTATAATGTCCTTTAGTTTTTAACCATAGTTCAACATGTTAATAATAACATCAATAAGAATTTTGGAATCCCCTTGAATGTGAAATTGCCTAATATTAAGTGAAATAACCAATTTCACCCCCCATAGAAGAGCAAAGGCTTTAGCATAGTTATTTCTTTGAAGGCCAATCCCAAAAACATATATAGCAAACATGCACCCTTTATCATCCATAATAATCCCACCACCACTAGCCTTACCATCTGCCTTAGATGCTCCATCAAAATTTAATTTGAGACAATTGGACTTCAGGGGGATCCATTTGGTATTCAATCTCTGCAATGGTTTGAAATTGTTATGAGCTGGAATTTGGTTTAGAATTCTCTAGTTAGTTGCAATTTACTCCTCTTCTTGAGAAAGAGGTTTTTCCATAGTTTTTATGTGGGAATTGGTCACATTTTCCATGAGACTCTTATAAAAGGAATGAACTTGAGAAGTATCCCTAATACCATCCCTAAAAATCCTGTTATTACACTCTTTCCAAATAGTCCAAGCAAGACAGGGCAGAGTTTGGTTCCAAAGCTCAACCAACCATGGATGAGAGAATGAAGGACACTAGTTAGTAATGACTTCCTTAACATTAGAATTATAAATCCATTAAATTCTAAAATTCCTTAAAATAGTACTTCAAATTTCCCTAGTAAAATCATAGTGGAGAATTAAATAAGAGATAGTTTCCTCCTCAAAACACATAAAGCACCAATTGACCAAGGTGAATCCCATCCTTTGTAAGTTATCTTGAGTTAGGATTTTTTTATGAACCCACCAAAACATATTAATTTGAGGGATAATTTTATGATTCCAAACTTTCCCCCAAATCTCATTTTTAGGTCTATCAAGGATCAACAGATGGTAAGCAATTTTTTTAAAAAAAAAACTTTCTTATCTAGCCACAAATATAGCTCATCTTTCTTAGGAAAAAGTTGGATTCTGACTCGTAGCAACAAATTTTGGATAGACCGCATCCTAGGATAGAGATTAGGGTGATGGGTATAGCACTCCAAAATATTTTTCCAACTCCTAATACCATTATTATTGTGAATATAATGACAAACTCTATTCCTAAAAAACTATGTAGTAATGCCAACAATGCCTCCATAATCACCTTGAGTAACTAGGGCATTATAATTTAACCAAATTTCTTCCTAGAAGTTAATATAATTACCATTCCCTAGTTTCCATCTAAGCCCATGCTTGAGAAGACTTCTAGACTTCAACATTTTGTTCCAGATAACAGATCCCTTGGGAAGCCCTTCTTGATGGAGAAAAATAAAGTGGCCATTTCCATGAAGATAGTTGGCTTGCATAATGGCTCCCCACTCTTTATGGTTGTGGATAAAATTATAGTTTATTTTGGATATGATGGCATTATTGATATTCTTGGTAGATCTAATATTAAGACCTCTATGGGATTTAGGAAGACAAAATTTCTTATAACTAACCAAAGACATTCTCTACTTGTCTTCCACCCCGGTCCATAAGAATTTTATTTGAATCTACTCCAATTTTTCAATAATAAACTTAGGCATTTTAAAAAGAGATAGGAAGTAAGTAGGAATACCTTGAAACAAAGCACATAGAAGTTGAAGCTTGTCAGCACTACTAAGTAGCTTCCCCTTCCAACTAACCATTTTTTTTGTTCTTTATAGAACTCCATTCCAAAATCCTTGGGACACCTCCTTGACTATGAGGGGGAGCCCAAGGTAAAGAGTAGGGAGATCATCTTCAACATACCCAATAATATTAATGATTTTTCACTGAAGATCAGCCATAGTATTAAAAAGATACACATTGCTCTTTTGGAAGTTTATGATTTAACTAGAGGCTTTGGCATAGTTATTTAAAATATTATTCTAACTATGAGCTTCAAACATAGAGGAGATACCAAAGAGGATGGTATCATCCACAAACTATTACATAGACATAATGGGAAGGGAAGAAGTAGGTTTAATACAAACACTTTCTTTAGAGGTAATTTTAAATTGAAAATATCTCCCAAGGGCCTCAACCATCATGATAAAAAATAATGGTGAAAGAGGATCCCCTTATCTAATCCCCCTTGAGGAAGAGAAAAACCCCCTAGGGATACCATTGACTAGAATAGAGAATTTAGTAGTGGAGATAGCCTCCCTAATAAGAAGGGATATTTTATCATTACAGCCAAATTTTTAATGACTTTTAATAGGAATTTACATGAAACTCTATCATAAGCCTTAGAGATATCTAACTGTAGGACCATGCCAGGGATTCGGCTCTTATCCATAGAGTGGATAGTTTCATGAGTGGAGATCACAACATCAAGAATTTGTTGACTAGGGACAAAGCCTGTCTATGAAGGGGAAATAATTTTATCTAAAAAAGGTTAAAACCTTAGGATAATCAATTTATTGCCCAACTTATAGATGATATTATACAATCTAATGGGTCTAAAATTAGAGAGATGCATAGGCTTTGGATTTTTATGAATAATAACAATAAAAGTATTGTTAATTTGATTTAGAAGTTTACCAGTTCTAAAAAAATCCCTCACAAAAATAGTGACATCTATCCCCACAATATCCTAATATTCTTAAAAGAATACTGGAGGAAATCCATCAGGGCCAAGGGCTTTGAAGGGACCCATAAAAAATAAGATATGATGAACCTCCTCCTCAAAAATAGGTTTTAGCATTTCAAAGTTGTCTTCTTTAGTAATCAAAAAAGGGATGTTATCAATAAATTGGTCCATAATCCCTCTATTGTCAGCATTATTAGCTTTCTCTGACAATAAAGTCTAAAAAAAAAACATAGCTTGGTCCCCAATCTCTTTATCCTTAACGATAATATTACCATTTTCCAGACATAATTTAGAGATAGAATTAGCCTTCTTATGTTGCATGGCTCAAAGATGAAAAAAGGTAGTATATCTATCCCTTTCTTTGAGCCACTAAACCCTAGACTTCTATTTCCAAAAAATCTATTATTTTCTCATAATATTGTTCCATTAATAAATTAGATCACCTTCCTATTTTAAAATATCATCTATAGCATCTCCTTGAGCCATAAGCTACTGAAGATCATGTAGTCTTCTAGAGATAGTTTTTTTCTAGCTAAACACATTACCAAAGCTATATCTGATCCACCCATGAACCACTTGTTTAATGTGAAGGAGATTTTTGACTAACCTAAACATTTGAGTACCCTGAATGGGAGTTTACCACCATTGAGACACAAGGTTTCTAAAATCTTTATGTTTAATCCACATAGCTTCAAATCTGAAAGGGAAAGGGCCACACACTATTCCTTCCAACTAAAGAGAATAGGAGTATGGTTTGATATGGTTATAGAAAAAGCCTATAGACTCATATTATGATGATTATCCCAATTGATAGAAATGAGAACACTATACAATTTTACTTGAATCATTTGATATCCTCTTCTTCTATTAGACCAAGGGAAATTCTGATTCTATAGCTCTATATCCAACAGCCCAAAGGAATTGATAAAAGCTAAAAAATCAAATATGCTATCAGTATAATCAAAAATACCCCCACATTTCTTAGAGGGATATAAGGGAGTATTAAAATCCCTAGCCAATATCTAACAAGAATGAGGGGAGGTGGAAAGATTATTACACAAGTCCATACACAATGAATTTCTTAGGGTTCTAGTGTTTGAAGCATAAATATTGATTAAGGACCAATTTAAAGATGACAGAGAGAAGATAACAACCAAAAAATTCTTTCTAGAGATAACTAGTGAGCCCTATATTTTAGCATCATTCCACATAGTGAAAATCCCTCTAGATGCTCCCATAGTCAATATAATATAGAAAGTAGCCTTATGCCATATATAATCTGCTATCTTCTTAAATCTCTCTTCATTCATCTTAACTTCTTGAAGTAAAAAATATCTAACTTATTGTTCAGAATATAGTTTTTCACTTAAAACTATTTGGTGGGACTATTGAAGCCCCTCAAGTTTCAAGATAAGATTCTCATTTAGAAGGTTTATGAGATTGGATCTGTAGTGTTTTTTGCTTACTACTAGAAATCTCCTTGACGATCTCCCTTTGCCTTATTTCTCTGGGAGTTGGTCTTCCTTGTTTAGGGTCTGATCTAACATCCATAGAATTTTTATCCATTCAGTTCTTTTTATTAGGGGTAATCTAATCCTCATTGTCATTATGACTGCCATTCTAGCTGATTTCAACTATCACTGAAGGAATAGCTATCTGTTGAACAAGAATAACCTCCTTCATGAATTCAACTATGGTTATAGGAGAGGGACTCTACTTAAGGGATGTTTGGGAGGTTTTAATCTTAGGACTACAACTTTGATCTAGGAGTTGGGTCCTTTGTCTAATGGAAGCTAGGGCCTCATCACCTTGAATAGTAGCCTTTATCGACTAGGAACAAATATCACCCTCTTCCATCTGAGTATTCTATTAAACAAGGTGCTGGTAATTATCTATATCAAGATTCTGATAACCTTTA